>JAVHNM010000252.1:0-42089 GCA_031216125.1 Dalbergia cochinchinensis
TCCTAAAACTAGGGGTGCATGATCACACATAAGTCTACTAAGAACCTTCTATGGCCACTGTATCCGAAAATGGGGAATAAATCCGATCCATCGATGAGCTCCTGGGAGAGGACACACGAGATGCACCAGGTGGGAGGTCGCATGGGCGGCCTTCGCTAACCTCGGCTGAACAAGCTGCTTTCCTCACTACCCTCTCTACATCGCAATGGGAGTAGGAGCGAGCTCTCAGAATATACATGAGTAGGAGTGTCCTCTGAAGGATCAGTTTGAGAATATCTCGTCTCGGGAACATACTCACGGAAATCCATGGACACAGATGAAGCGGGATAAGAACGTAACATCCTTTCATCAAGTGGAGCGTGCATGTTCGAAAACCATTTCATCGCCATAGGGAGAAGTAGGAGAAAATCGATAACTAGGAGACAGGATGTGCAAATGGACGACCTATGTAAATAAAAACACGAATCACTGCGCTCCCTTCAAAATGATCGAAGCGATGCACCGGATCATAGTGGAATTCCCAAGTAGGAGTATCAACTTGCTGGGACGAATATGTCGCCATTTGAATCTGGAGAACAATGACGGAAATAAAGAAAAGGGAGTGAGAATCTTGCTAAAGGAATTCTCAAGAAGGGGTACCTCCTTCTGACAGTTGTCATCATCAAAGTCCCGAGGAACCTCGGGATTATTCTAAAATAGTGAGCATGCAAAGATTCATTTTAAGTTCGGACAAATACTTAGCAAAGGTTCGTCAATTTTTAATCATCGTCTTATAATGCATCTTATTCTTAACATGTCATATTTACAATGAACTTTTCCTTTATCATTACATCATATTCCTCATTATCATTATCAAAATAACATGCATAAAACGACGTCATTTAATATTGGCTTCACATGGACACAAAGTGCACATATTTCATTTCTTTAGTGCCTTAGGTGACTTAAAATCTTATCATCATCATTATTTTCCTTGGGCCACCCTATACTCCACCCTTTTGGGAGTAATTTAGGTTATGAGCTCATACTTTACTAGTCATCACTAGCATATACTTATCCACTTTTGATAAGCTAAAGTCCAGACTCTACCCTTTTGAGAGGAAACGAGGTTAGGGGGCTAAAATCACCTTTTCACCACCTATAGTCCGATGGTTCCAAAGGATCATTTTCTTATAAGTTTAAGTCACCATTAAATCTTTGCATGTTATATCATAATACAATTCATAAACATCATAACATTTTCTCATTTATAGTCTTAAGCTAGAATAATATATATCAATCAGTAATCATGCATATGGGAGATTCCCAGGAAAGAGAGGTGGAGTCACAATGGACACGCTTAAATACCAAGTCTTTCCTTAGCCGTAACCTTTCCAAATTACACTTTTACAATGATACACTTTCTTCTAGCAACAAAGGTGAATTTTACATAAGAACATTTCATGTATAAGCATTCTTATTATTTGCAACAAAGAACTATAACATGCAAGTCAGGAAATCATTCAATGATATCAAGTACTTAATAAGCATCCAATCCTTACATAGAATTATCAATTATAGAACTAATTAGTTACTAAACCAATTATGAATCATTCTCTTAACAATAAACCATAATTATCACAACTTCAATCATATCAAATCATTTTCACACATTGATACTAAACTCAGATCAGTGGCGAATCATGAACCTCATGCAATTACATAGAATCATATTTTAAGTGCATATAAAATACTAGTTCCCGTAAAAATCCCTGCAAAAGCCTTAAAACTCATTTAGAAACTAGTTCTTTTGTCAAATTTGGGAGGATCTTCACAATTAAAATTCTCACTTAAGATAAAAGGAGTAAGTCTTGAGCTTTAGAGATTTAGGTGACATCTTAGAATTATAAACATGCTATGCAACCTTATTTTAATCTTATCTTTATAAGGTGATAGCTTGGAATTATAAACATGATATGCAATTCCATTTCTTTATCTTTAAGATTTAAGGTGATGACTTGAAAATTAAACATGATGCAAGAACTTGAAATATAAACATGATACAAGAAAGCTGGAGCGTGTGTAATCCGCACAGGACCAAGTAGAGGAGAAGAGAATATTAAGAAACCGAGCGGTAGTCCATACAGGACGATAGAGGGAGAAGAGAATTATTATTACATCTTTTTAAGCTCCAATCTCAAGACTTTTTAAAGAATAAATTCTTTAACTCCAATAATCATATTTCTTTGCTTGTGATACATGGGCAAGTCTTTAAGCTCTAGGATCTTTAGGTGATGGCATAAAATAAACATGTCATGCGTTGATTCTTTTAGCCATTATAAAATATAGTGAGAGCATAAATTAAATATGAGATGCAACCTCTTAATTATCTTGAAAGATTAAGTGATGACTTGAAACATAAACATGAAATACAAGCTTGGAATTTAAACATGAGAAATGCAAGTTCATTTATTCATTCTTGAAAATTTAGTGATGACATAGAAGGTAAACATGGTTATGCAAAGCATAAACTTAATCATGGATGCAAATTCATTTTGTTTCTTTACTAGAGCTCCTTCAAGACTTTAAAAGAATTATAAATTCACGCCAATACATATCTTAAGAAGAAATAAAACATAAAACGGAAAAAATACATCTTTCAAGTTCTAAACTAAAAATCTTTGTTTTAGCATCATAAAGCATTATTCTTTAAGGTTTTGCATCAAGTGGAATTTTCAAGCTTTAGAGGCCTAACTTGTGATGGATTTACAACCCACCCTCAAGGTCCTCATCATCAAGCCATCATCTTAGTTCCACCTAGGCCATATGGTTGAATTGGTTAAAGAAAAATTGAAGAGGAAAACCAAAATGAAAAGCTAAGGCAAGTTCATAATTTCATCATTTTGAGCTAAAAACACAACTCCTCAAAGCATAGAAATAAATTTAGAAACTACTCCCTACCTAATCTGAGTTGAAGAAGAGGAAGAGAACTTGATTTCTTGAAGTGAAATGACACAAAATCTCTTTGAAAAATTGAAGAAAGAATTCAGCCAAAGAGGAGGAAGAAAGAAAGTTTTTGGTGCTCCTAAAAACTAGTTATGAACCAAGCATTCCAAGACCACTCAAGCAAGCCTATTTATAGAAGATTTTGAGGCTTCTAATTGGCCAAAATGAGGGGGTAGTTGTCAGAATTTTTCAGGAGTAATAATGGAGGAAAAATCATTTTAGACAAAGTTGTATGAAATTAAGGAATTATGTCTCTTATGGTGACATTTTGGCATTTTGTTTTAGTGCAACTTTTGGAAATAATTCAGCTGCATAATGGCATCAATAATTTCGTGCATTACAGCCCAAAGAAGTGAAATTTGTGTGTTCCATGCATTATTTAGGTGTAGGCAAGGTATTCATGTAATTTAGAGAATTCTACGGTTAAGGGCTTAAGTGAATTAGTAAGCAATTTGGGTGTTTTTGAGCAATTTTGGGTTCTAATCAATCTAAATACATAATTTTGAATCTAGATTAATATTTAGAATTTAATAAGCTTTAATTTGAGCCTAATATTGTAGGTTTCGTATATGAATCGAAAATCCCAAATTAGCAAACTCGCCAAAAACGGGGCAAAATCGTACTTTCACTTAAAAGCGCCCAAGGCCACCCGAGCTTAACCAATGGTTAATCATGGCTTAAAAAAACATTTTAAAACATTTTAGTGAGGTTCGGGCTCAATCGGCAAGCACATCGGAGTTCAAACCCGCTTGAGGCGTTTTGTCTTTAAATGCGTCCGGAACTCAAAATTGAGATTCTTACTGCTCTATTAACACACATAACACAAACAATCCCTTATTATTCTCAAAACATCCCCTTGAGAATATGTGGGCCCACAATCCTCATTTTACGAGTAAAATAACTTCAGGGACATTTTGGTCATTTTATACGTCTGAAATTCGGGATTTGCGACTACTCGCATGAATCGCTCCTAACCTCTCTTCTAATGTTATATTCCTTTATTGAGGATTGTTCACCTCAAATCTTATGTAATAATTACCTCACTGTAATTGGGTAATTGAGTAATTTCTAATGACAGTAAAATTAGGGCGTTACATTACTCCCTCCTTAAAAAGAATTTCCTTTGAAATTGCATCGAGAACAACTCGGGTATTGTGCTTTCATGTTTGATTCCAGCTCCCATGTAAGTTCTTCTGTTTCACCTGTCCCCATGCTACTTTGACCAGGGTACGACCTTGTTTGTTCCTTAATCGCTTAACTCCTCGATCGGCGATTCTCGTGGGTAGTAAGTTAAATGTCGGGTTATCTCTTAATTGTACATGTTCTGGCTCTAGTACATGACTCGGTCGATTGATACTTTCTTAAGCGAGAGACATGGAAAACATCATGAAGGTTGGATAGACTCTGGGGTAGGGCTATACGGTAGGCTCTGTGTCCTACTTTGGTAAGGATTTCAAGCGGACCCAAGAAATCTGGGCTCAATTTCTTTACTTTTATTGCTCGGCCTATGCTTGGTGGGGGTGATCCTTAGGAACACGTGGTCCCCTTCTTGAAAATCTAGCGGTTTTCGCCGCTTGTCCATATCAGATAGTTTTTTTCCATGCGACTTTTGAAGCAGTAAGAATCTTATCCCTAATCTTATTGATTTGTTCCGTTGTTTCCCTCACAATATCAGGTCCGAGAAAACTTTGCTCTCCGGGTTCATACCAACAAAAGAGAGATTGACATTTTCATCCAAAGAGGGCCTCAGACGGTGCCATACCGATACTTGCATGATAATCTGTTGTTATATGCAAATTCAATAAGTGGCATGTACTTATCCCAACTTCCCCTTTGATCTAAAACACATGCCCTTAACATATCCTCCAAGGTTTGGATAGTTCTTTCAGATTGACCGTCTGTTTGGGGGTGATAGGTCGTGCTTAGACACGACTTTGAACCAAATGCCTTTTGAAAGGCTCCCCAAAATCGCGCGACGTAAATCGCGGATCTCGATCGAGATTATCGTCGACGGCACCCCATGTAACCTCACTATCTCCTGAATATATAATTGTGCTAACCTATCCAAGGAATAAGTCACCTTAATAGGTAAAAAGTGGGCTGACTTTGTCAATCGATCCACGATTACCCATATAATTATCATGATTCATTTGGGTCCTTGGTAATCCAGTCACAAAATCCATGGAGATACTATCCCACTTCCACTCGGGGATCGACGGAGGTTGCAGCATTCCGAGAGGTTTGGTGTTCAATCTTCACCTTTTGACACACCAAGCACTTACTCACCCATGTGCACACATCTTTCTTCATTCCAGGCCACCAGAACATCTTCTTCAAATCTTGATACATCTTGGTGGCACCAGGATGAAGGGTAAAATGGCTCTTATGGGCTTCCTCCAAAATATCCTTTCGGAGGCCACCACTAGCGGTACACATATTCGACCTTTAAACCTCCACAAATCGTCCATTCCTTGGGTAAAACCTATCAACTTTCCTGCCTTCACTGCCCCTAAAGTCTCTTGAAACTCAGGATCGTCCCCTTGAGCTTGAACAATCCTTTCTTTGAACTCACTTGTCACTCTAAGATGACAAGCTCTGATGCCCTTAGTGGTCAAAGTCATTCCTAGGTTTAAGTCCCTAAATTGCTCAATCAATTCAACCTCCTTCACCATCAAGCAGGACACTTGTAAGGACTTCCTACTCAAAGCATCGGCTACTACATTAGCTTTACCAGGGATGGTAGTTCAATCCAAAATCATAACCTTTCAAGAACTCCATCCATCGCCTTTGCCTCATGTTTAGCTCTTTTGATCAAAGAGATATTTCAAACTCTTGTGATCGGAAAACACCTCAAACTTAACTCCATATAAATGGTGTCTCCAAATCTTTAGAGCAAACACGACGGCAGCTAACTCAAGGTCATGGGTAGGGTAGTTTCCCTCATGTGGCTTGAGTTGTCTTGATGCATAGGCCACGACTTGCCTATCTGCATCAATACACAACCTAAACCCTTTTTTGAAGCATCACAATACACCTCGAAAGGCACATTGGGGTCGGGTAACACTAAAGCAGGTCGAGGTTAGCTTGTGTTTTAACTCTTGAAAGCTCTTTTCACACTCCGGGTCCATGAAAAAGGGTGTTCTTCCTAGTCAGCTTGGTCAAAGGTAGGAAATCTGGGAAAATCCCTTGATAAATCGACGGTAATAACCTGGCTAAACCCAAAAAGCTCCTTACTTGATTCACAGTGGTTGGTCTTTCCCGAGTTTACTACCGCTTCTACCTTACTAGGATCTCTGACAATTCCTTTCTTAGATACTACATGCCCTAAAAATTGCACCTTATCCAACCAAAACTCACACTTGGAAATCTTGGCATATAGTTTCTTTTCCTTCAAGATCTCTAGTACTATGGTTAGGTGGCATTCATGCTCTTCATGGGTCTTAGAATATATGAGAATGTCATCTATAAAGACAACTACAAACTGATCTAAATAGGGTCGAAAGATCCTATTCATGTAATCCATAAAAATAGCTGGAGCATTGGTTAACCCAAAGGAGATTACTGCAAACTCAAAATGGCCGTATCGAGTGCGAAAGGCCGTTTTAGGTATGTCTTCATCTCTCACTCTAATTTGATGGTAGCCTGACCTCAAATCTATCTTAGAAAACACTACCGCACCTTTCGGTTGGTCCATCAAATCATCGATCCTAGGCGAGAGGATACTTGTTTTTCACCGTTACTTTATTCAACTCGCCTATAATCTACACACATCCTCATACTCCCATCCTTTTCTTTACAAACAACACAGGGCTCCCAAGGTGATGCACTAGGCCTAACAAACTTTTTCTCCAATAAATCTTCCAATTGAGTTTTTAACTCGGTCAATTCTAATGGGGACATCCTGTATGGGGCTATGGATATAGGTCCCTTCCAGAGGCTGAAGCAACTCTATGGAAAATTCTATCTCTCTCTTGGGAAACTCTGGTATCTCATCTGGAAATACTTGGGATAATTTCTTACTATTGGTATCTCATCGATACTTTGCTCAAAGTCTACATCACTAGCGGCTAAGAAAATGTAACCTTTACTCTCACCCTTACCACAGTCCATTTCCACAGCAGCTTATGTAAAGACTTATGGGTTTCTTAGGTTTAATAGGAATAGGAAGAAAAGTGATGGTTTTCTCATACAGTTTAACAAGACACGGTTGGCCTCAAGCCAATCCATGCCAAGAATCACATCTAAACCTCGCATGGGTAAGCAAATAAGATCTAAAACAAAGGATCTATTATCTATAATAAAACTACAATCTAAACAACATTTACAAGTCTAACGGGTTTTCCAAATGGTAGAAACAATAAGGTCAAAAGGAAGCTCAGTCATAGGTAAATTAAGGCTTTTAACACATGAATGGGAGATAAAAGAATGAGAAGCGCCCGAGAATCATATAGTACAATTAAGTCTTTACCATGCATATTACCCTTACCTTCCACGAGATTTCGTGACTTCGTTGTTTCTTCAAAGATTAACAAAGAAATACCCTTCCCTGGTATTGTGGCTTGGGATTGGGGGTTGGCGGGTTCCTTCAAAGTGCATTCTCGGAGTAATGACCTGGTTTTCCACACCGATAGCACCACGTTTGTTCCGGCTCGACATGGCATGCTCCCATGATTCTTGCCGCACTTGGGACATTCCATGGATGGCGCCAGGCCGTGGAAATCTTCTTTGGACCTCTTTGTGGTGCTTTCCTTTATTGTTGTTATTGTTGTTGCTTGTGATTGTTCTTGGGGTTATTGTTGTAGCGGTTGTTATTATAGCGATTGTTGTTGTTTGGCCTTCCTTGTTGAAAATTTCTTTGTGTCCCTTGTGGTCTTGATTGAGGGGGAAATGGAGGTCGATTCTCGCTTTCTTGAACTGCTCGACGCTTGAGGTGTCAACTTTTTGGTAATATTATCGACTTTGGGGTGTTTAGTTTTCTCGACCTTCTTCAATAATCCGACATTTGTTAACTAGGGTAGAGAAATCCTAATCTCCAAATGTGCAACTGCCACATTAAGTTCCGCTTCAACCACGACTCGTATTTAATGCATTTCCAGTACTCATCGAGATTTCCTTGGTACATTCTTGAGAACTTAATGAGTTCTTCAAATCAGCGATGTCTTTGGGCCACATTCATATTCCCTGGACAAGTTGCATGAATTCAATGTCCTTGGCATTTCCTAGCGACTGGAAAGTACTTTTCGTAAAAATGGACCTTGAATAGTTCCCAATCAATGTCCACATCGGCCGTCTCCAGGAGTCTTGAACACCGTCCACCGAACCGGCATCACCCTCAAGCATATGAGTAGCGAAGGTGACCTTTTGCTCCTCCGAGCATGGGACTACAGCAAAGACCTTCTCAATATTCCGAATCCATTCATCCGCAATATTTGGATTCAGTGTCCCTTGAAAACCGGTGGGTTTGCCTTTACGAAACTCCCCAAAGCAGGCATGTTCGGGAATCGATGTCGCTGATTCATATTGGCTTGACGATCCTGATCCATTCGTTCCATCATCATTCTCATGGTCCTTGCTACGTCGCGGAGTGCTTGGTACTGTCTCGTTGTCGTGATTATTTTGTCTTTGCGCTCCTAGTCCATTGTCGACGTGCCATTGGTCCCTATACACACAAAACAAAGCAACAACGAGGTGATCGGGCCCAATATTCCATGCAAAGTGAGCAAGTTACCATGGCACTTTCAACATACGATAGTCATGTATTTCTAATCCTCAAGCTCATCCTAATGATAAACATCTACACATGACGTCACTAACGTATTATGCTTTAGAAGCATAGCTAGTCCAATCCTCAGGCTCCATGAGAATCGAATCGCTCACGATACCAAAATGTAACACCTAGTAATTAACCGTGATACACCTAGGTTGAATCGATTAATGACTAGACTTTACTCCTTGCTTTGGTTCTTTCTTCATAATTTGAAAATACTTAGTGAAATTACGAGCCTTTTTTTTTTTTTTAAAACACATAATTGAAAACGTGAGCCGAGTACAACGTGAGCGAGTAAGCGGAGTATAATAAGACGGTTAAGAATATATCACATCATATCACTTAGGCTCCATCATATAACATCCATAAGCACATTATAGCATATATTTACATACAATAACCTCACTCAAAGGGTGGGTTATGTTCATACATCATTATCTTATGCAAACCCATAAAAGAAAATATACTTAAGGAAATTTATGCCCCTAAACTAGATAACTCCATAAGCCGGGAAGGTTATCCTAAAACTAGGGTGCATGATCACACATAAGTCTACTAAGAACCTTCTATGGCCACTGTCCTGAAAATGGGGGAATAAATCCGATCCACTGATGAGCTCCCACGGGAGGGGACACACGAGATGCACCAGGCTGGGGTCGCATGGACGGCCTTCTCGCTAACCTCTGCTGAACAACTGTTTCCTCACTACCCTCTCTTACACGTGTGGGAGTAGGAGCAGAGCTCTCAGAATATACATGAGTAGGAGTGTCCTCTGAAGGATCAGTTTAGAATATCTCGTCTCGGGAACATACTCTGAAATCCATGGACAGCGAGATGAAGCGGGATAAGAACGTAACATCCTTTCATCAAGTGGACGTGCATGTTCGAAAACCATTTCATCGCCATAGGGAGAAGTAGGAGAAAATCGATAACTAGGGACAGGATGTGCAAATGGACGACCTATGTAAATAAAAACACGAACACAAGACTCCCTTCAAAATGATACGAAGCGATGCAGGATCATAGTGGAATTCCCAAGTAGGGGTATCAGCGAACAGACGAATGTCGCCATTTGAATCTGGAGACAATGACGGAAATAAAGAAAAGGGAGTGAGAATCTTGCTAAAGAATTCTCGATGAAGGTACCTCCTTCTTGAGTGTCATCATCAAAGTCCCCAGGAACCTCGGGATTATTCTAAAATAGTGAGCATGCAAAGATTCATTTTAAGTTCGGACAAATACTTAACCGAGGTTCGTCAATTTTTAATCATGCGTCTTATAATGCATCTTATTCTTAACATGTCATATTTACAATGAACTTTTCCTTTATCATTACATCATATTCCTCATTATCATTATCAAAATAACATGCATAAAAGAACGTCATATAATATTAGCTACACATGGACACAGTGCACATATTTCATTTCTTTAGTGCCTTAGGTGACTTAAAATCTTATCATCATCATTATTTTCCTTGGGCCACCCTATACTCCACCCTTTTGGGAGTAATTTAGGTTATGAGCTCATACTTTACTAGTCATCACTAGCATATACTTATCCCTTTTGATAAGCTAAAGTCCCGACTCTACCCTTTTGAGAGAACGGGTTAGGGGGCTAAAATCACCTTTTCACCACCTATAGTCTGATGGTTCCAAAGGATCATTTTCTTATAAGTTTAAGTCACCATTAAATCTTTGCATGTTATATCATAATACAATTCATAAACATCATAACATTTTCTCATTTATAGTCTTAAGCTAGAATAATATATATCAACTGTAATCATGCATATGGGAGATTCCCAGGAAAGAGAGGTGAGTCACAATGGACACGCTTAAATACCAAGTCTTTCCTTAGCCAGAACCTTTCCAAATTACACTTTTACAATGATACACTTTCTTCTAGCAACAAAGGTGAATTTTACATAAGAACATTTCATGTATAAGCATTCTTATTATTTGCAACAGCAACTATAACATGCAAGTCAGGAAATCATTCAATGATATCAAGTACTTAATAAGCATCCAATCCTTACATAGAATTATCAATTATAGAACTAATTAGTTACTAAACCAATTATGAATCATTCTCTTAACAATAAACCATAATTATCACAACTTCAATCATATCAAATCATTATCACACATTGATACTAAACTCAGATCGGTGGCGAATCATGAAACTCATGCAATTACATAGAATCATATTTTAAGTGCATATAAAATAGTAGTCCCCGGTAAAATCCTTGCAAAGCCTTAAAACTCATTTAGAAACTAGTTCTTTTGTCAAATTTGGGAGGATCTTCACAATTAAAATTCTCACTTAAGATAAAAGGAGTAAGTCTTGAGCTTTAGAGATTTAGGTGACATCTTAGAATTATAAACATGCTATGCAACCTTATTTTAATCTTATCTTTATAAGGTGATAGCTTGGAATTATAAACATGATATGCAATTCCATTTCTTTATCTTTAAGATTTAAGGTGATGACTTGAAAATTAAACATGATGCAAGAACTTGAAATATAAACATGATACAAGAAAGCTGGAGCGCGGTAATCCGCACAGGACCAGTATGAGGAGAAGAGAATATTAAGAAACCGAGGCGGCGGTAGTCCCCACAGGACCAGTAGAGGCAGAAGAGAATTATTATTACATCTTTTTAAGCTCCAATCTCAAGACTTTTTAAAGAATAAATTCTTTAACTCCAATAATCATATTTCTTTGCTTGTGATACATGGGCAAGTCTTTAAGCTCTAGGATCTTTAGGTGATGGCATAAAATAAACATGTCATGCGTTGATTCTTTTAGCCATTATAAAATATAGTGAGAGCATAAATTAAATATGAGATGCAACCTCTTAATTATCTTGAAAGATTAAGTGATGACTTGAAACATAAACATGAAATACAAGCTTGGAATTTAAACATGAGAAATGCAAGTTCATTTATTCATTCTTGAAAATTTAGTGATGACATAGAAGGTAAACATGGTTATGCAAAGCATAAACTTAATCATGGATGCAAATTCATTTTGTTTCTTTACTAGAGCTCCTTCAAGACTTTAAAAGAATTATAAATTCAACCCAATACATATCTTAACAAGAAATAAAACATAAAAGGAAAAAAATACATCTTTCAAGTTCTAAACTAAAAATCTTTGTTTTAGCATCATAAAGCATTATTCTTTAAGGTTTTGCATCAAGTGGAATTTTCAAGCTTTAGAGGCCTAACTTGTGATGGATTTACAACCCACCCTCAAGGTCCTCATCATCAAGCCATCATCTTAGTTCCACCTAGGCCATATGGTTGAATTGGTTAAAGAAAATTGAAGAGGAAAACCAAAATGAAAAGCTAAGGCAAGTTCATAATTTCATCATTTTGAGCTAAAAACACAACTCCTCAAAGCATAGAAATAAATTTAGAAACTACTCCCTACCTAATCTGAGTTGAAGAAGAGGAAGAGAACTTGATTTCTTGAAGTGAAATGACACAAAATCTCTTTGAAAAATTGAAGAAAGAATTCAGCCAAAGAGGAGGAAGAAAGAAAGTTTTTGGTGCTCCTAAAAACTAGTTATGAACCAAGCATTCCAAGACCACTCAAGCAAGCCTATTTATAGAAGATTTTGAGGCTTCTAATTGGCCAAAATGAGGAGGTAGTTGTCAGAATTTTTCAGGAGTAATAATGGAGGAAAAATCATTTTAGACAAAGTTGTATGAAATTAAGGAATTATGTCTCTTATGGTGACATTTTGGCATTTTGTTTTAGTGCAACTTTTGGAAATAATTCAGCTGCATAATGGCATCAATAATTTCGTGCATTACAGCCCAAAGAAGTGAAATTTGTGTGTTCCATGCATTATTTAGGTGTAGGCAAGGTATTCATGTAATTTAGAGAATTTACGGTTAAGGGCTTAAGTGAATTAGTAAGCAATTTGGGTGTTTTTGAGCAATTTTGGGTTCTAATCAATCTAAATACATAATTTTGAATCTAGATTAATATTTAGAATTTAATAAGCTTTAATTTGAGCCTAATATTGCTTAGGTTTCGTATATGAATCGAAAATCCCGAAATTGCAAAGCGCCAAAAGCAGGGCAAAATCGTACTTTCACTTAAAAGCGCCCAAGGCCACCCGAGCTTAACCAATGGTTAATCATGGCTTAAAAACACATTTTAAAACATTTTAGTGAGGTTCGGGCTCGATCGGCACGCACATCGGAGTTAAAAGCTTGACCCTTGAGGCGTTTTGGTCTTTTCGTGCGTCGGAACTCAAAATTGAGATTCTTCTGCTCTATTAACACACATAACACAAACAATCCCTTATTATTCTCAAAACATCCCCTTGAGAATATGTGGGGCCCACAATCCTCATTTTCTGAGTAAAATAACTTCAGGGACATTTTGGTCATTTTATACGTACAGAAATTCGGGATTTGCGACTCTCGCATGAATCGTTCCTAACCTCTCTTCTAATGTTATATTCCTTTATTGAGGATTGTTCGGCCTCAAATCTTATGTAATAATTACCTACGGTAATTCGGTAATTGAGTAATTTCTAATGACAGTAAAAATTGGGGCGTTACAGGAAGATTGAAAGTTAGGTCGTCCCTTAACTGAACATGCTCTGGCTCTAAAACGTGGCTAGGGTCGGACTCATACTTCCTTAGCTGAGAGACGTGAAAGACGTCATGAAGATTAGAAAGATTAAGGGGTAAGGCTATTTTGTAGGCAACTGTTCCTATCCTTTGAAGAATTTGGAAGGGACCAAGGAATCGGGGGCTCAACTTTTTGACTTTCATGGCCCTCCCTATGCCTGTAGTGGGGGTAATCCTAAGGAACACATGTTCTCCCTCCTCGAACTCCAAGGGCTTGCGCCGCTTGTCCGCATAGCTCTTTTGTCTACTTTGAGCAGTGAGCATCCTATCCCGGATCCTCTTGATTTGTTCCGTTGTTTCCCTCACTACATCGGGTCCTAAGACACTTTGCTCCCCAGGCTCGTACCAACACAAAGGTGATTGGCACTTCCTTCCATACAATGCCTCGTACGGTGCCATACCGATGCTTGCGTGATAACTATTGTTATACGCAAACTCGATCAAAGGCAAGTACCTATCCCAACTTCCATTTGGTCTAACACACAGGCTCTTAGCATATCCTCTAGGGTTTGGATCGTCCTTTCAGATTGTCCGTCTGCTTGTGGGTGGTAGCGGTGCTCAAGCATAGCTTTGAACCAAACGCCTTTGGAAGGCTCCAAAACGCGACGTAAACCGCGGATCTCTATCCGAGATTATCGCCGACGGTACTCCATGCAATCTTACGATCTCTTGGATGTATAACCGCGCCAATTTATCTAAAGAGTACGTCACTCTAATAGGTAGAAAGTGTGCCGACTTGGTTAGTCGATCCACTATCACCCATATAGCATCATGGCTAGCTTATGCCTTAGGCAATCTGTCACGAAATCCATAGATATGCATTCCACTTCCATTCGGGATTGACAGGGTTGCAACAAACCTGAAGGTTTTGGGTGCTCGATTTTCACTTTCTGACATACCAAGCACTTACTAACCCAGGCGACTACATCCTTTTTCATTCCGGGCCACCAAAACATCTTCTTCAAATCTTGGTACATCTTGGTAACACCGGGATGAATGGTGAAATAGCCTTTGTGAGCCTCCTCCAAGATCTTCTCTCGGAGGTCACCATCTTGGGTACGCAGATCCTTCCTCAAATCTCCATATCCAATCCTCACCTCTTTCGAAACCTTTTAACTTTCCCCGCCTTAACAAAGATCTATGATCTCTTGAACTCCTCATTCTCTCAAGTGCTAACATGATTCTCTGCTTAAATCCACTTGTCACACTAAGATAGCACATTTTTATTCCTTTATCGGTCACGACATCCCTAGATTCATATCCCTAAACTTCTCTATCAACTCAACTTCTTTGATCATCATGTGGGACAGGTGTAACGACTTTCGGCTCAAGGCATCGGCGACTACATTAGCCTTGCCGGGGTGGTAACTTAAACCGAAATCGTAGTCCTTGAGGAATTCCATCCACCTTCTTTGCCTCATATTTAACTCCTTTTGATCAAAGAGGTACTTGAGACTCTTATGATCGGAGAAAACCTCAAACCTTACACCATACAAATGGTGTCTCCACATCTTTAAGGCAAACACTACGGCACCTAACTCTAGGTCATGGGTGGGGTAGTTAGCCTCGTGAGGCTTGAGTTGTCGGGATGCATAGGCTACCACTTGCCTATTTTGCATCAACACACACCCTAGTCCTTTGCCCGAAGCATCACAATATACCTCGAAGGGTACATTGGGGCTAGGTAAGACTAAGACTGGGGTCGTGGTTAACCTTTCCTTAAGCTCTTGGAAACTCTTCTCACATTCGGGGCTCCACTCAAACGGGGCATTCTTCCTAGTGAGCTTGGTCAAGGGTAGGGCTAATCGGGAAAATCCTTTGATAAACCTACGGTAGTAACCTGCTAAACCCAAAAAGCTCATTGTTCTGCATTACGGTGGTTGGTCTATCCCAATTCATTACGGCTTCTACCTTACTAGGATCAACGGCTATACCTCCTTTTGACACAACGTGCCCTAAAACCTTGACCTCCTCCAACCAAAATTCACACTTAGAGAGTTTTGCATATAGCTTTTTCTCCTTCAAAATCTCCAAAACTATCCTTAAATGACGCTCATGCTCCTCGTGGGTCTTGAATAGATGAGTATATCATCTATAAAAACGACCACGAATTGATCTAAATAGGGTCTAAAGATCCTATTCATGTAATCCATAAACACTGCAGGAGCATTTGTCAACCCAAAAGACATCACCGCGAACTCAAAGTGTCCATACCAAGTTCTAAAGGCGGTCTTTGGTATATCTTGATCTCTCACTCTAATTTGGTGGTATCCTGACCTTAGGTCAATCTTGGAAAACACTACCGCTCCTCTCAATTGGTCCATGAGATCATCAATCCTAGGCAAAGGGTATTTGTTTTTCACTGTCACACGATTTAATTGCCTATAATCTATGCACAACCTCATACTCCCGCCCTTCTTTTTCACAAACAAGACCGGGGCTCCCCATGGTGAAGCACTAGGTCTTATGAAGCTTTTCTCTAAAAGTTCCTCAAGTTGGGTTTTAAGCTCGGCTAGTTCTAGGGGTGACATTCTATACGGGGCAATGGAGATTGGTGCCGCTCCAGGAACCAACTCAATGGAGAACTCCACTTCTCGCTCGGGAGGGAACTCGGGTATATCTTCCGGAAACACCTCGGGATAGTTTCTCATTATAGGTATATTCTCTAAATTCTGCTCAAAGTGTACCTCGCTAGCGGCTAGGAGAACATATCCCTTAGTCTTTTTCCCACTACAAAGGACCTCTACGGCATTGAGATAGAGTTTCAAAGGTTGACTTATTTCACTAGGGGGAGAAGGAAAGACGACTGTTTTGGTGTCACAGTCTAACAATACGGTTGGCGTGAAGCCAATCCATGCCAAGGACTACTCCTATACCTTTCATGGGTAAACAAATTAAATCCACAACATATGATCTATTTTCTGTGGTGAGGTGACAATTTAGGCAACAATAACAAGTATTCACAGGATGATTTGTGGGGGTAGAGACAATAAGATCAAAAGGAAGTTTGGAAGTTTTCAAATTTAGAGCCTCGACACTAGCATATGAAATGAAAGAATGTGTTGCACCAGTGTCATATAGCACACTTAAGGTTCTACCATCTATTTCGCACTTACCTTCTATGAGACCGCTGCATGTGTCCGCCTCGTCTAAATTGAGGGTGAAGACCTCCCTTGGTGTTGCGGCGGGAATTCGCTTGCCGCCTCCCATTAGTGCGATTCTTTGGCGTAGTGGCCAGGCTTTCCGCATCGAGCAGATATTACGCCCGCTAGGCGGGGATGGTTGCCATGATCCTTCCCGCACTTGGGACATAGCACTACGGTGGGATAGCTTGGGCGGGGTTCCTTGAGGCGTCTGTTCTTAGTCCCACTTGACCTCCTTGGTTGTTTCGGGGGCCGCCCGACCCTCCTTGTCGGTTGTTGTTGTGGTTGTTGCGGTTGTTGTTGTTGTTCTGGAATTGTGGTCGGTATGATTGCTTGGGTTGTTGGTGGAAGGGGGTTCTTTGTTGTTGTTGTGGTCTGAATCGTTGGTTTGGTAGGGATTATAGTGATTTCGGGATTGGTTTGGATATTGGGGCTTGAATTTTGGGGCTTGAGGTGCTAGCCCCTTGTTCCGTGCTGCCCTTGCAGCATTGATTTTCTTCTGTCCCTCTTCCATGATCCGGCACTTGTTGACTAGGGTTGGAAAGTCCCTAATCTCCATGTGCGCTACAGCATAGTTGAGCTCTGCCGTTAGTCCGGCCTCATACTTGACGCACTTCCACACCTCGTCGGGGTTTCCTTGAAACACCCTAGAGAACTTAATCAGCTCCTCGAATTTGCAGTGTCTTTGGGCGACAGTAGACCCTCCCTGAGTCAGTTGCATGAACTCAATATCTTTCGCGTTCCTCACGGACTCCGGGAAGTACTTCTCATAGAAGTAGGTCTTGAATAGCTCCCGGCCAGCTGATGCGAAGCTTCTAGCGATCTTGGTGCCAGTCCACCAGAACTCGGCATCCGACTCCATCATATAAGCAGCGCAGGTGACCTTTTGCTCCTCCGAGCAAGCCACCACGGAGTAGATCTTCTCCATGTTTTTGATCCACTCATCAGCTTTGTCGGGGTCCATGGCTCCTCGGAAGGTTGGTGGGTTCGCCTTGCGAAACTCACCAAACCTCGCTTGCTCGACCATTTCAAATGATGGGAGCACGTCCGGTGTCCCCTTGTTGGTTCATCCTCTCGAACATTCGTTCCATGGCTCTAGCCATGTCACGAGCAAGAAGCAGCAGCAGTGGCATCGCTTTGGTCTCCCTCGGTCGGGGTCCTAGGTTGTCTCCTTGGTGCCATTGGTCCCTAAACACATGAGACAATAAACACTGAGGTGATCAGGCTCAATATTCCATGTAAAATGGGCTGAATTACCATGGCACACGCAAGTAGACAAGGGTCATGAACTTCTACCCTATAGCTTATCTCTAGTTAAGCTCTACGCATGACATAGCTATCGTACTACGCTTTAGAAAGCATAGTCAGTCCAATCCTCAGGCTCCATGAGAATCGAACTGGTCTGATACCATAATGTAACATCCTAATTTTTAACCCAATACTCTAGAACATATTTAGGTTAATCATTGATACTTTACTTCATAGTTCTCATTTAGCTTTGAATTACTTAGCGGAAAATACGGGAAATTTTTTTTGAAATAAAAGTGAGAGCCGCGTGATGCGATAAGCGGTAAACCATGCAAAGTAAAACAATCGTCTCACAATCATCATAACATAAGGCACATCATGAACATCATGAATATAATCTCATATATATATATAACTTGCCCCCTTATAAGTGTGGGCCTTAATTCAGTACAAGGGAAATTCAACCTAAAACATAAACTTAATCTACTCCCTTACTCGAGTGCATCTAATAGGATAACCTCTAAACAAAAGAAGGTTTATCCCCATCTAAGTGGTGTGTGTGCTCTAACGCGGTACTCCATTGGACGAACGTCACCTTCTCTTTGGCGTCCATCTCGCGACGAGGCGGAATATCAGGAAAGCGGCGAGCTCCTCGGACGTGAAGAGGCGGAATGGGGATCGAGGTGACCCCCACGGTATGGTCGCATCTCCGGTCGTCGCGTAGCCGTGGTGAGTCACGGTATCCTCACCGCCTCCCTTATCCGTGGTGGAGAGGGGCGAGTCCTCGCTATACTGGATGGGTAGGCGGGTCCTCGGATGGGTCGGTCTCGTGAAATAGGTCCGGGCACATAGTCGGGATAATCTCGCATGGCTAAGGCGGCGGTGTGCCTACGGAGTACTCTCTCGTCATGCGTCTGACGCTGCGGCTCAAAAAACCGCTACGTCGTCGCCATAGGGTGCAGTCGGGGAGAAGTGATGGGTGTGCGGGATGAGCGAAGGCGTCCTACAAACATGAAAATCCGCACCGTGCACTGCCCCTCAAAATGGTATGACCCGTGAGTCGGGTCATAGTGCACCTCCCATGTCGGGGTGTCCATGAATGCTACTGACGTCGCCATCTCAAGACGTGACGGAAAGAAAGAGATAGAGGAGTGAGAATCTTACTAAAGAATCTCAGAGGGCCTCCTACTACCTAGGTGTCATCATCTACGTCCTCAGAACCTAGGGTTTAATTATATGAAATGACCGAACATGCATTTAGTTCATTTTAAACTTCAAAAATATACTTTAGCCAAGGTCCGTTCATTTTAGGATGATCTTAATGTCATGAATGCAACATAATGGAAAATGTATGCATGGCACTACCTAATGCACATACATAAAGCATAACATCAAGTATCATCATCGTTGGTGGCATAAAGTGGCAATAGTAACATTCATATGGGACAAAACTTAGTGACATAATCATAATCATGAACTTTTCTTCCTCATGGGCCACCCTAAAGACAATCGAACTGGGGTGCTCGGCCGAACGGTGTCACCCGAGCGTGTCATACATCTAGGTTATGAGCTCATACCTTAACTAGTCGTCACTAGTTCTTACTTACCACTTAACGATAAGCGTATCATAAATCCCGACTATCCGAGTGCGGGTTGGGGGCAAATCTCTTAGGGGTGCTCGGCCGAACCGGTGTCACCTAAGAGTATAAAATGGTACCGATGTCACATGAGTTCTATGGAGGTGCTCGGCCGAACCGTGTCATCCTAGAACCCATCTTAGTACCTTAATTTTCAAAATCTCTTTAAGTCCCCAAATTTGCCGAGAAATTCAAGTGACCAAAACGGTCATTACACCGAAGTTTCCTTCCAAATTTGTCGGAAATTCATGCCAAAAAGCGGTCATTACAATCGAATTTCCTTCCAAATTTGCTTTATGCCACATAAACATATAACCTCATAAATTCCTCATATGAATAACATCATCATCATTAGCATACTTCATGCATCATCATACATCATTCAAACGCTTACCCTCACGGTAGCTTATGCTTTGACCTTACGGGTCTTAATCTTGAGATATAGCTCTCTAATATCCGTCGCTCATATTTTTATGCCCCTAAGGCTCATATTAAACATCATTCTTCATTCTCATGTTCATACTTAAATCTGAATACCATAGACATGAGTCTCTAACTTGTTTTTACGGGTTCTAGAACTTACGTTTTAGACCCTTTCTCGATTCCGTCTTACTTTGGCGCTATACATTAAATCTAAATCAATTATGAGACATTCCTATGCTTAAGGACTAATTATTAATCATGTTTATCATGTTGTAAGGGTGCTGGACAGATTCCAGAAAATTAAATGTTCTAAGAGTTCTACATTTGCATTTTTACGGTTTTCTAGCTACTAGTTTCCCCATAGGTGCTAGAATTCGATTCTAACTCAAATGATACCAAGTTTTTCATGTCTAAACAATCTAAATCTGATTATGTTCCCATTAAAACAGTTTGGATTGGTTCCATAAACAAATGGGTCAAAACTATGTTAAATTCTAGCTTTACGGTATTTCTAGTTAGCTAGTTTCTTACCTATCATGCATAGGTTAAGCTTCTACATCATCACATGATATTTTCACACATTCCAACACATTAAAACATCATCATACAGCATCACATTCATCACATCAGAACCGAAAACATCTTGCCTCAATAAGAGAATTAAATTGACATTTCTAGGTACATAAGTTAACTAGTTTCTCTTGGAATCAATTTAGAATTTCTAAAACTCTTTGCAAGACATTTTAAATCATCAAGAGGCTAAGTGAAGCCTTAGGTCACTGACCAAAACACATTCCATCCCCTAAAAGAGATTGGAATCACAACTTATAACGACATAACCTTATAAAGAATTGTCAAACTTTAAGGAAAACTCAAAACATAGGCTATTGGTCCTAGTAGCTAGATGAAAACTCATTGCAAGTCCATCTTCACTACTTGGCCGAAAAACGAACATTCAAAGTGTGGTTTGCATTAAACTTTAACTTGGAATGAAATGGGCAAGTCTTTGAGCTCTAGGTTCTTAAGTTACGACATAAACTAAACGTGCTCATGCTCTTCATTTTTAATCTTATGCTCAAGGTAAAGTGATGTCTTGAAATTAAATATGCAAGGCATAATTTAAACGTGTAAACTCGAAAGTAAATATGAAGCATAATCTTAAACGATGCAAGCTTGAAAGTAAAGATGCAAGATTCAATTCTTTGTTTTAGTGCTCTTGGCCCAACAACAATCGACTTTAAGGCGAAATAGATAGGCATTCGAGAAATTAATTAGGTGATAATGCAAGTTCAATTCTTTATTTTAGTGCTCTAGGCCCAACAACAATCGACTTTAAGGCCGAAATAGAAAGGCTTTGAGAATTAAGTTAAGTGATGATACAAGTTCCATTTTAATCTTTATGTTCTTAGGTGATAGCTTGTAAATAAAGATGCATAGCAAGAATGTAAATATGAATGCAAGCATAAAATAAATTATGCAAGTTCATTTTATCTTTCTAGAGCTCTTAACAAGACTTTAAAGGAACTTAAACCTCAACCCAAACTTATCAAACCAAGACAAAGTAAAAGTCTAGAGTTCTTAGAACTCAACATAACATATTTGGAAAATCAAACATCTAGCATGAAAAGGAAAAGGTAATGGCCGAAACTTCAAGGAAAGAAAAGAAATGTTTGAAACTCTAGAATCCATGATCTTGGTGATATACAAACTCCAACATCATGAGACCTCATCATTGAGTCATTAGAACCATTTTGAAACAACATCAAAGTTAAGGTTCTCAAAAGTTCAAGAAAGGAAAAATCTAGAAACACTTTTGCTCAAGAACAAAAATCAAGCTCTAGAGTTTGTCTCAAGTGATGAACATCATCATGAAACTCTCATCATCAAGCTCTCATTCCTTTGTTCTCCAAGGCCCATGGCCGAAAATGAAAAGGTAAAGGGAAGAAAAAGAAGTTCTAAAAAGAATCAAGAGAAACTATGAACTTTAAGCTTAGAACAAGAACTTTAAAGAAAGAACACATGAAAGAAAATCCCTACTTGGTGTGATGAACTTGAAGATGGAAGAAGGAAATGAAGAAGATGAAGAACTTGAAGAACTCCAAGAACTTGAAGAACACAAAGACTTTGAGAGAAAAAGAAAAGCTTTGAGTGTTTCCTAAACTTAGCAAATGATCTAAAAGTGGTGCAAGCTCCTCAAGGCATTCTATTTATAGAGAAATGAAACAAATGGAGGGAGCTCATGGAGGAGAAGGTTTCGGCCATGAGGGTGCAGATTGGAGGCTCTCCATGAGTTCCATGAGGTGAGATAATGTGTTCTTGAGGTATGGTGAGGTATGGTTCAAAGCATGGTGAGGTATGGCTCAAGGTATGGCTCAAGCATGGCTCTTTGAGTGAGAAAACAATTTAATATGTGTCAAATGGGGAGCATGTGGCCGAAAATGCATCAGCCCATGGGGAGGATTAGTTTGCATTTTAATTGTGGTTTAGAGTTGTGTTTAGGTGTATCTTTGATTATGCTTAAGATTAGGAATTTGTAAGAAGGTGTTTAGGTAAGGTAAATGGGTAATTAAGGTAGTCTAGACATAATTAAGGAGTGGTCTTGCACCATTAGAGGGTTAAATCCTCAATTTAGAGTTTAAACAACTCTAGACTCATTTCCTTGATTTAAGGAATTGGAGAGAGAAAACACTATTCATGATTCCAAGACTAGGAATCTTGAGTTCTAAAAAGGGATTTAAGTTTAATCTAAGCAATTTTAGGTTCTAATTAACTTTAATAAATTATTTTGACTCTAGATTAATTAGGGAAATAAATTAATCTTCGTTTAGAGCCTAATATTGCTTAGGTTTGCTTAATTACGTCATTAAGCTTAAAAACACTATTCCAGGGGCAAAATCGTAATTTTGCACTAAAACTGCCCGGGACCACCGGGACTTGAACAGATACCTCTAGACACATGAAATCATGTTTTTAAACCTCTGGGGAAAGTTCCGGGCTCAAACGGCACCTTTACCCGCGTAAAAACGCTATAGGGGTATTTTGGTCATTTTGACCAAAGCTGAAACGAAATTTTCGCTTCCGAAAGCATTCAAAGGCCATTCAATCCCCTTCAAACATTGAGTTGACCCTTCGAGGATGACCGAGTTGGTTACCCTCGAGTTCGGGTCAGGAAATGACCTCAGGGGCATTTTGGTCATTTCCCTCGGACAGAAAAATCGGGGTGTTACACTCACGGCTTAACCCCCTAAACCGTTGAGATCACGGCAACAGAAAGAAAACCAAAAGGTTGTGGCGACGGCCACGGTATGAGCTCATTACCCTTTTAGGGTGGTCTAAGGCATTGATGTATTCATCCCGTGAGTAATTATGAGACATGTCAATAAAAGAGAATAAAGTGTCATGCATGAATACTACTAGTAGAAATGCTTGTATGATTACAAAAAAAAAAGAGATGCATGAAATCATTAAGTAATGTGTTGACTTGTAATTGATGAGTTAAGTTAGATATGTATGACTCTGCTAATAAGAATAGTTTAAAAGTAACTCTACCTCGGCTAATCACGTTTGCGAAAATCTTGATAAATGAACCTTTACCTGTCCATCACTTTGTAAATAAACCCGAGGTGGCTGGAGTGACAACGATGACACGATCGATACCAAGTTGAAATTCCTACTGAGAAATCCAGCATTTCTCACTCCTATGTATGTTCCGTTGTCACCACCAGATACTGATGGATCCCAACTATTCGAGAAGGGGGAAGTCTCGCTTCCCGAGTCAAGATGCACGGAGTCCTGGGAGCTAGGGAGAATGACCACTACTAGCCTAGCCTCATATTAGACATCTGATAGGCTAAGAACCACTGCCACCACCTCTGTAGTTATCTATGCTAGAAATTTTCACTTCTCCACTGTTGCTATTCGTATGCAGTACTTTCTTCTATGTACTATTTATTAGAAGTACAAAAAGCCAAGATCTTGTATTTACCCATGTAGGTGCTACTCTGTAAACTCATGTTGGTAACAATGTATAATTATTCCATGTTATGTTAAGTATTCTAAATTTTTACAATGATATTATCGCTCAAGAAACTTCAATTTTAGAAATTATATTATATCGAACTATGGCGCACATACCATTCACATTACAGCCTTAGTTTTTAAAAGTAGGTTCGTATGAAAAAGAATTACCCTTATCTTCTTATCATTAATTTAAAAATAAAATTGATTAAAGAATATAGGTAACAGCTAATAGAGTCCGGGTCTATTAGGGTGTTACAATACTTAGTGGTATTAAGTGGCAATTAGAACACATTCATATGGGACAAACTTAGTGACATAATCATAATCATAAAACTTCTCTTCCTTATGGGCCACCCTAAAAGACAATCCAATTGGGGGTGCTCACGAACCGGTGTCACCCAGAACGTGTCCATCTCTAGGTTATGAGCTCATACCTTAACTAGTCATCACTAGTTCTTACTTACCATTTAATGATAAGCGTATCATGAATCATAAATCCTGACTATCTGAGTACGGGTTAGGGGGCAAATCTCTTAGGGGTGCTCGGCCAAACCGGTGTCACCTAAGAGTAAAAAAAATGGGTACCGATGTCACATGAGTTCTATGGAGGTGCTCGGCTAAACCGGTGTCATCCTAGAACCCATCTTAGTACCTTAATTTTCAAAATCTTTAAGTCCCCAAATTTGTCGGAAATTCGACGGCACGATGGCATCACGCCGAATTTCTTCCAAATTTGTTTTATGCCACATAAACATATATCCTCATGTATTCCTCATATGAATAACGTCATCATCCTTCACATAACATATGCATCATCGTGAAATATCTTAACATACCTTAGTATCATATAAATATCATTCTCATATTCTTAATGTCTTATGCATTGACCGCTATGGTCTTTAACTCACAGTCTAAGTTATGAATCATTCAAAGCTAACCTCTCGGGTACTTAGGAGATTATGACTAAGTATATCTCTCTTCATACTATGGTCAAGAATATCTCTCAATCTCGAAGGTGCAGAATTCATAATTTCAACTTTACGGGTACCTAGGAGTCACGACAATGACCTTTTCTAAGTTCGGTTTGCTCCTAAGGCACCAAGATCAAGTCCTAAACCAATTATGAGTCATTTCTACACATTTAAACTAATTTAGAACCATGATTATCATTACTAAACCTTGCTGGACAGAATCCAGAAAATTCTAACATTAAGGGATCTAGAACTCTCAAATTAATTCTTTCCTAGTTTCTAACCTTTCTTATCTTTTACTTATGAATTTTTCCATTGATCATACTTAAACATAAGCATGTTATCATCGTTAAAACAGATCATACAGTGGCCAAACATAGCAAGCGGAACGAAACAACACTCTCCATACAAAGGCATAAAACATACTTTTTAAAGCACATAGGACACTAGTTTCTCTTGGAACCTTTTTAAAACCTTCAAAACTCTTTGTAAACATTTTTAACATCTAAAATCATCAAGATATTTATAAGGGCAGTAGCTAAGTTGAATTTATTTCAAGAGGTCCTAAATTCATAAAACTTAGTTCTATATGTTCCTTGAATCCACATAGACTTAGAAAAATTATAAAGCATAGCTTATAGGCATTTGTGATCAAATGAAACTTATCCTAAGTTCATTCATCTCACATAGTTAAGTGGGCATTCTAAGAGAATGCTTTCCATGTCTAACTCTCATTTGAGACCTTGGGACAAATCTTTGAGCTCTAGAGCTTTAGTTGATGACAAAACATAAACATGCCATGCACTTCATTTTTATTGTTCATTAGGGAAATAAAGTGAGAACTTGAAAAGTAAGTAGCTCAAAATAAATATGAGATGCAACTTGTTATTATCTTGGATTTTAAGTGATGACTTGAATATTAAACGTGAAATGCAATGCTTGGAAATTAAATATGAATATGCTAGTTCATTTTAGTCTTAGAGCATTAGTAATGACATAAAAATAAATCATGCTATGCAAGGCATAAACTAAATATGAATGCAAGTTCATTTTGGTTTAATAACTAGAGCTTGTCCAAGACTTTAAAGAACCAATATTCACAACCCCAACATAGTCTCATCAAGTCAAGAGAATGGAACTAAAAGAAATCTCCATATTTTCAAGAAAAGGAATTATGGCGAAATCATGAGGCTAAGAGAAAGTAATCCATATTCCTTTTTGAAATCATTCTTATTTTCTTAAGTTGAAAACTTTAGTGAACTTCATAGCATAATAATAAAAACTAAAGAAAACTCAAGCTTTAGGGGTCTTATTATGATGAACACATAGTCATCATCTAGAGGTCCCCATCATCAAGCCATCATGTATGAGTTTAAAGGTCATGAAGGCCAAAAACTCAAGAAGGAAACCAATAGAGTTTTAAAAAGAAATTCCAAGAGGTAGCTAGAGAAAAACTCATTTTTCATGGAAATGAGATGCAAAGAAACACTCCTACCTAGAGTGAAGACAAAGAGCTTGAACTTTGAGAGAAGAAAACAAGATGATGAGCTCCTCCAAAAGGCTTGATGTTTTCGGCCAAGGGGAGATAAGGAGGTTAGAGTTGTGTTTGAGGTGAGGTTGTGTTTGAGATGAAATATTTGAGAGGTTTGATGGTGATTCAAGGTTATGGAGTGATGTGTGAAGGTTATGAGATGATGATGATGAAGTAAAGAGATGAAAAAGATGAAGATGAAAAAGAAAGGAGCTCTTTGGGACTAGAGAGAAAGAAAGAAACTAGCAAGACTACTCTAAGCTTTAGCAAATGCTCAATGTGCATCCAATGCTAACACAAGCTCCCTATTTATAGAAAAACAAAGTGATAGGTGAGAGAATGGAAAGCATGGCTGATGGTAAGAAAGAGAAAATATCTCTTTGATGGTGTCATACAAGCATGGTTTGAAGCATGGAGCTCATGACACAAGGTATGGCTTCAAGCATGGGTTTTTGAGTAATCTTTTCTTTAAATTGTGGATGAAATTAGGCTTCTAGAAGACCAACATGGCTGGAAGTTTTTCAGCCACAAATAATTGAAGAGAATGATTTATTTTACTTGGTTATTCATTTGGAAAAGCAAACTTGATTGAAATTATGACAAGGCATGACAAGTAAGGTGATTTGAGGTGATTTTCCTTTAAGTTTGAAATGAAATAATTTATGAAAATGGGGATGATTTTTGGTCAGATTTGGGCAGCAAGGAGAGAGGAAAAATCTTCCATGTAATTGGGTGTTAATGATAGGATTAAGTGTAGGTTAGTTTAGGTACAAGGTTAGGAGTAATTAAGCTTAAGTTTAGGTAACTAAGCATGTGTATTAGGAATTTTATGACAAGGTTAGGAGTGCTCTTACATCATTAGAGAATTTAAAACTCATTTGTGAATAAACAATGTGTATCACAATCCCATGATTTAAGGAAAGAGAGAGAAAACACTATTTGTGCACTATTTGCACACTATTCATTGATTCCTACACTCAAAGTCCTTGAATTTAAGATAGGGTTTTAAGTTTATCTAAGCAATTTTAGGTTCTAATCATCCTTATTAAATTATTTTGACCTTAGATTAATTATGGAAATTAATTAACCTTCGATTAGAGCCTAATATTGCTTAGGTTTCGCTTAACTGTGATTAGGTGTAAACATACGAAACTACGGGCAAAACCGTAATTTTGCACGGGACCTCCGGGACCAAAACTGAGACCACAGAATACATAAAAACGTCTTTTAAACCCATCTAGAGAGGTTTCGGGTTCATCCGGGACTTGTCAAAGGGTAATACGCCACAGGCGTTTTGGTCATTTTGACTAAACTTCGAAAAAATGAGATTTTCGATCCCTAAAGAAACACAAGTCATCCAATCCCTTCCAACATTGAGTTTGCCCTTCGAGTACTACCGACCTGGCTTTCCTCGATTCCGGGCTGATAATGACCTCAGGGGCATTTTGGTCATTTTTACTCTAGCAGAAAATCGGGGCATTACAAAGGGCAAAATGCTTTTATAACTTGTATCATGTCTTAAGGAAAAGAACTTCTTAAAAATCTCTTTTTCTGATGGATTGAAAGAATATGCCTATCTTGTTTACTTTTCTACAATATGCCTATCTTGTTTACTTTTCTGCAATATGTCTTTCAATCATCTCTTTCAATCAATCCGGGACATACTTCAATCCTAGCATAATCAATGGGTCAAGTCGCAGTTTGAGCCACCCTCTAGACCACCGATCAAACCACAAGGCCCCAAGGATAACTTTCAACATGAAAGATCATATGGCCCAAAGGAGGAGGCATCTCAAGATAACCCCGTCATCATTTGCCCAAAGTGTGGGAAGAACCATGGCGACTGTAACACCCCGATTTTTCTGTCCGAGGGAAATGACCAAAATGCCCCTGAGGTCATTTCCTGACCCGAACTCGAGGGTAACCAACTCGGTCATCCTCGAAGGGTCAACTCAATGTTTGAAGGGGATTGAATGGCCTTTGAATGCTTTCGGAAGCGAAAATTTCGTTTCTGAGCTTGGTCAAAATGACCACAATACCCCTATAGCGTTTTTACGCGGGTAAAGGTGCCGTTTGAGCCCGGAACTTTCCCCACAGGTTTAAAAACATGATTTCATGTGTCTAGAGGTATCTGTTCAAGTCCCGGTGGTCCCGGGCAGTTTTAGTGCAAAATTACGATTTTGCCCCTGGAATAGTGTTTTTAAGCTTAGTGACGTAATTAAGCAAACCTAAGCAATATTAGGCTCTAAACGAAGATTAATTTATTTCCCTAATTAATCTAGAGTCAAAATAATTTATTAAAGTTAATTAGAACCTAAAATTGCTTAGATTAAACTTAAATCCCTTTTTAGAACTCAAGATTCCTAGTCTTGGAATCATGAATAGTGTTTTCTCTCTCCAATTCCTTAAATCAAGGAAATGAGTCTAGAGTTGTTTAAACTCTAAATTGAGGATTTAACCCTCTAATGGTGCAAGACCACTCCTTAATTATGTCTAGACTACCTTAATTACCCATTTACCTTACCTAAACACCTTCTTACAAATTCCTAATCTTAAGCATAATCAAAGATACACCTAAACACAACTCTAAACCACAATTAAAATGCAAACTAATCCTCCCCATGGGCTGATGCATTTTCGGCTACATGCTCCCCATTTGACACATATTAAATTGTTTTCTCACTCAAAGAGCCATGCTTGAGCCATACCTTGAGCCATACCTCACCATGCTTTGAACCATACCTCACCATACCTCAAGAACACATTATCTCACCTCATGGAACTCATGGAGAGCCTCCAATCTGCACCCTCATGGCCGAAACCTTCTCCTCCATGAGCTCCCTCCATTTGTTTCATTTCTCTATAAATAGAATGCCTTGAGGAGCTTGCACCACTTTTAGATCATTTGCTAAGTTTAGGAAACACTCAAAGCTTTTCTTTTTCTCTCAAAGTCTTTGTGTTCTTCAAGTTCTTGGAGTTCTTCAAGTTCTTCATCTTCTTCATTTCCTTCTTCCATCTTCAAGTTCATCACACCAAGTAGGGATTTTCTTTCATGTGTTCTTTCTTTAAAGTTCTTGTTCTAAGCTTAATGTTCATAGTTTCTCTTGATTCTTTTTAGAACTTCTTTATCTTTCCTTCACCTTTTCATTTTCCGCCATGGGCCTTGGAGAACAAAGGAATGAGAGCTTGATGATGAGAGTTTCATGATGATGTTCATCACTTGAAACAAACTCTAGAGCTTGATTTTTGTTCTTGAGCAAAAGTGTTTCTAGATTTTCCTTTCTTGAACTTTTGAGAACCTTAACTTTGATGTTATTTCAAAATGGTTCTAATGACTCAATGATGAGGTCTCATGATGTTGGTGTTTGTATGTCACCAAGATCATGGATTCTAGAGTTTCAAACATTTCTTTTCTTTCCTTGAAGTTTCGGCCATTACCTTTCCTTTTCATGCTAGATGTTTGATTTTCTAAATATGGTATGTTGAGTTCTAAGAACTCTAGACTTTTACTTTGTCTTGGTTTGATGAGTTTGGGTTGAGGTTTAAGTTCCTTTAAAGTCTTGTTAAGAGCTCTAGAAAGATAAAATGAACTTGCATAACTTATTTTATGCTTGCATTCATATTTACATTCTTGCTATGCATCTTTACTTTCAAGCCATCACCTAAGAACATAAAGATTAAAATGGAACTTGTATCATCACTTAACTTAATTCTCAAAGCCTTTCTATTTCGGCCTTAAAGTCGATTGTTGTTGGGCCTAGAGCACTAAAATAAAGAATTGAACTTGCATTATCACCTAATTAATTTCTCGAATGCCTATCTATTTCGGCCTTAAAGTCGATTGTTGTTGGGCCAAGAGCACTAAAATAAAGAATTGAATCTTGCATCTTTACTTTCAAGCTTGCACGTTTAAGATTATGCTTATATTTACTTTCAAGTTTACACGCTTAAATTATGCCTTGCATATTTAATTTCAAGTCATCACTTTACCTTGAAAGCAAGATTAAAAATGAAGAGCATGAGCACGTTTAGTTTATGTCGTAACTTAAGAACCTAGAGCTCAAAGACTTGCCCATTTCATTCCAAGTTAAAGTTCAATGCAAACCACACTTTGAATGTATGTTTTTCGCCCAAGTAGTGAAGATGGACTTGCAATGAGTTTTCATCTAGCTACTAGGACCAATAGCCTATGTTTTGAGTTTTCCTTAAAGTTTGATAATTCTTTATAAGGTTATGTCGTTATAAGTTGTGATTCCAACCTCTTTTAGGGGATGGAATATGTTTTGGTCAGTGACCTAAGGCTTCACTTAGCCTCTTGACGATTTAAAATGTCTTGCAAAGAGTTTTAGAAATTCTAAATTGATTCCAAGAGAAACTAGTTAACTTATGTACCTAGAAATGTCAATTTAATTCTCTTATTGAGGCAAGATGTTTTCGGTTCTGATGTGATGAATGTGATGCTGTATGATGATGTTTTAATGTGTTGGAATGTGTGAAAATATCATGTGATGATGTAGAAGCAAACCTATGCATGATAGGTAAGAAACTAGCTAACTAGAAATACCGTAAAGCTAGAATTTAACATAGTTTTGACCCATTTGTTTATGGAACCAATCCAAACTGTTTTAATGGGAACATAATCAGATTTAGATTGTTTAGACATGAAAAACTTGGTATCATTTGAGTTAGAATTGAATTCTAGCACCTATGGGGAAACTAGTAGCTAGAAAACCGTAAAAATGCAAATGTAGAACTCTTAGAACATTTAATTTTCTGGAATCTGTCCAGCACCCTTACAACATGATAAACATGGTTAATAATTAGTCCTTAAACATAGGAATGTCTCATAATTGATTTAGATTTAATGCATAGCGCCTTAGGCGAAAACGGAACCGAGAAAGGGTCTAAAACGTGAGTTCTAGAACCCGGTAAAAACAAGTTAGAGATTCTGCCCTATGCTATTCAGATTTAAGTATGAACATGAGAATGAAGAATGATGTTTAATATGAGCCCTAGGGGCATAAAATATGAGCGACGGATATTAGAGAACTATATCTCAAGATTAAGACCCGTAAGGGTCAAAGCATAAGCTACCGTGAGGGTAAGCGTTTGAATGATGTATGATGATGCATGAAGTATGCTAATGATGATGATGTTATTCATATGAGGAATTTATGAGGTTATATGTTTATGTGGCATAAAGCAAATTTGGAAGGAAATTCGATTGTAATGACCGCTTTGGCCTTGAATTTCCGACAAATTTGGAAGGAAACTCGGTGTAATGACCGCTTTGGTCGCCGAATTTCGCAAATTTGGGGACTTAAAGAGATTTTGAAAATTAAGGTACTAAGATGGGTTCTAGGATGACACCGTTCGGCCGAGCACCTCCATAGAACTCATGTGACATCGGTACCATTTTATACTCTTAGGTGACACCGGTTCGGCCGAGCACCCCTAACAGATTTGCGCCCTAACCCGCACTCGGATAGTGGGATTTATGATACGCTTATCGTTAAGTGGTAAGTAAGAACTAGTGACGACTAGTTAAGGTATGAGCTCATAACCTAGATGTATGACACGCTCGGGTGACACCGGTTCGGCCGAGCACCCCAGTTCGATTGTCTTTAGGGTGGCCCATGAGGAAGAAAAGTTCATGATTATGATTATGTCACTAAGTTTTGTCCCATATGAATGTTACTATTGCCACTTTATGCCACCAAGAATGATGAGGCTTGATGTTATGTTTTTATGTATGTGCATTAGGTAATGCCATGCATACATTTTCTATTATGTTGCATCCATGACATTAAGATCATCCTAAAATGAATGGACCTTGGCTAAAATATATTTTAAAGTTTAAAATGAACCTAATACCGCCAGTCATTTCAGATAAATAAACCCAAGGTTCCCGAGGACGTAGATGATGACACCTAGGTAGTAGGAGGCCCTACTGAGATTCTTTAGCAAGATTCTCACTCCCTATCTCTCTTCTTTCCATCACGTCTTCAGATGGCGACGTCAGTGATATTCGTGGACACGCCGACATAGGAGGTGCACCATGACCGGACCCACGGATCATACCATTTTGTGGAGTCGATGCATAGTTAGAGTATTCATGTCCAAGGGTCGACCTTTCACTCCCGTTATGCATTCCCATCGTTCTCCCCCCGTCTCACCTTTTGGCGATGGCCTGGTGTTCGAAAGCGCCAAGACGTCCCCGAGTTAGAACACACACCACTTAGATGGGGATGAACCTTCTCTTGTTTAAAGGTTATCCTATTAGTTGCACTCGGGTAGGGGAGTAGATTATGTTTATGTTTATGTTGTATTTTCTTTCATGTATTTCCATGTACTAAATCAAGTCCCACGCTTATAAGTGGGCAAATTATAATTATAAATGAGATGTTATTCAGTGTCTCTCATGATGTGCCCTTATATGCTTTATGCTACGACGTTATGAGATGTATGTTTTGTCCGTTGCAAGTTATATCGCATCACGCGGCTCTCACTTTCATTTCAAAAAAAAATTACCCGTATTTTCCGCTAAGTAATTCAAAGTTAAATGAGAACTATGAAGTAACAGACTAATGATTAACCTAAATATGTTCTAGAGTATTGGGTTAAAAATTAGGATGTTACAGCGACCGCCCCTGTTTAGCTGGACAAAGAGTGTTCTTTAGGTGCGGCAAGCCTGGGCACATGATTAAGGATTGCAATGTGAAGCACCCACAACTGAATGCCACTTTCAGACCCCAATGCCAAGGACGAGTGTTCACAATCAATGTTGGAGATACCTCCCATTTTGACGCTCAAGGTGAGAATGCGATATATGGTAAGAATTTTTGGTTGTAGAAGCCTCGCAAGCCCGCTATAGATGTACGAATTTCGAGGACGAAATTCTTTTTAAGGAGGGGAGTAATGTAACGCCTCGATTTTCTGTCTAAGTGGAAAATGACCAAAATGCCCCTAAGGTCATTTTCGGTGCGGAATTCGAGGATGGCCGACCTGGCAGTCCTCGAAGGGCCAACTCAATGTTTGAAGGGGATTGAAGACCCTTGAGTGGTTCCGGAGGCGAAAGTCTCATTTTCTGTAGTTTCAGGTCAAAATGACCAAAATACCCCTATAGCGTTTTTGCGCGGGTAAAGGTGCCGTTTGAGCCTGGAACTTTCTCCAGAGGTTTAAAACCATGTCTTCACGTGTTTCAAAGCATCTGTTTGAGTCCTGGTAGTCCCGGGTAGTTTTAGTGCAAAATTACGATTTTGCCCCTAGAATAGTGTTTTTGAGCTTAATGATGTAATTAAGCAAACTTAAGCAATATTAGGCTCTAATCGAAGATTAATTAATTTCCATAATTAATCTAGAGTCAAAATAAATTATTAAAATTAATTAGAACCTAAGATTGTTTAGATTAGATTTAAATCTCTTTTCTAAAACTCAAGATTTCACTATTGGAATCTTGAATAGTGTTTTCTCTCTCCAATTCCTTAAATCAAGGAATTGTGTCTAGAATTGTTTATACACTAAAATGGGTTTATAACTCACTAATGATGCAAGAACACTCCTTAATTATGTCTTGACAACCTTGATTACCCATTTTCTCACCTAAACACTTTCTTACAAATTCCTAATCTTAATCCTAATCAAAGATACACCTAAACACAACTCTAAACCACAATTAAAATGCAAGAAATCCTCCCCCCATGGCTGATGCACATTCGGCCATCTCTCTCCCATTTACAACATTTGTTGATTTGTTTCTCACTCAAAGAACCATGCTTGAAGCCATACCTTGAACCATACCTCACCATACTTTGAACCATACCTCACCATGCCTCAAGACCACATTATCTCACCTCATGGAACTCATGGGCTGCCCATGAGGCTGATGGCCGAAACCTCCTTCTTCATTTGCACCTTGCATTTGTTTCATTTCTCTATAAATAGCTTGCTTGGGTGAACTTGCATCATTTTGGGTTCATTTGCTAAGTGTAAGTTTTCAAAGAGCACTTCAAAGTTTCCTTTTTCTCTCAAGTTCAAGCTTTCAAGTTCTTCATCCTCTTTTCTCATCTCAATCTTCAAACCACTAGGTAGGGATTTTCTTTCAAGATTTCTTTCATTTAAAAGTTCTTAATTTCTTTATGTGTTCATAGTTTCTCTTGAATCCTTTTTAGAACTTCTTTTCTTCTTCCATTCTTCTTTATTTTTCGGCCATGAGGCTTGAGAATCAAAGGAATGAGAGCTTGATGATGAGAGTTTCATGATGATGTTCATCACTTGAACAATCTCTAAAGCTTGATCTTTGTTCTTGAGTTAAAGATGTTTTTAGTTTTCTTCTTGAATCTTTGAAACCTTTCACTTTGATGATGTTTTAAAATGGTTAACATGAACTCAATGATGAGAGCTCATGATGTTGGTGTTAATGCATCATCAAGATCATGGTCTCTAGAGTTCCAAATGTTTCTTTTCTTCTCCAACAATTTTGGTTCTTCTTCCTTTTCTTTCTTTAAGGTTTCGGCCATATTGGCCAAGGAAGTTCACAATGGTTTGATGATGAGAGCTTCTAGATGATGACTATGTGTTCATCACAATGAGGCCTCTAGAGCTTGAGTTTTAATAAAAATGTTATTTATGTTTACATTCCAAGAAAAGAAACTTTGTGTTTCAAAGAACCCTTGAGTTTCACTCTTGTTTTACTTTATCTTGTCATGATAAGTTTGGGTTGAGGTTTGAGTTCCTTTAAAGTCTTGTATGAGCTCTAATAAGAAATAAAATGAACTAGCATTCATATTTAAATTCAAGCTTATGCATTGCTTGTTTATTTTGAGCTTTGCATTCATATTTAATTTCCAAGCCATCACTTAAAGTTAAAGGATAAAGAATGGAGTGCATCTCATATTTATATTCTTGCTTAGCATATTTACTTTTATCACTAAGGAGCGGAAAGATTTAAAATGAGAACTTGCACTATCACCTAACTAAATCTCAAAGCCTTTCTATTTCGGCCTTAAAGTCGATTGTTGCTTGGCCTAGAGCACTAAAATAAAGAAATGAACTTGCATATTTATATTACAAGCCTTGCATATTTATATTCCAAGTCTTGCATATTTATTTTAAGCCTTGCATTTTTATATTCAAGTCTTGCACGTTTACTTTAAGCTCTCACTTTATTTTGTAATGAAAAATAAAAATGAAGTGCATAGCACGTTTAAATTATGTCATCACTTAAAAGATATTAGAGCTCAAAGACTTGCCCATTTTATCTCAAGTTAAAGTTTAATGAGGGAGCATTCTTTGAATGCATGATTTCGGACCTTGTGGTGATGATGAACTTGGAATGAGTTTCATCTAGCTTTAAGGACCATTAAGCCAAGTTTTAAGAATCCTTTTAAATCTCATGAATTTGTTTGAGTTCAAGACCAATAAGGTTCTAAGAATTCAACTCTTTTGAAGGAGGGATTAAGTGGTCACTAACCTAAGAATGTTTTTAGTCTCTTTCACAAATTAAAATGGTTTGCAAAAGAGTTTTAGAAGTCTTGAAAATGATTCCAAGAGAAACTAGCAACTTGTGTGTTTTAAGATATCAAGTTATGTATTCTTTTTAGGACTTAATGTTTTGGTTCTTCCATGATGTGTTTGCTGCCATGTGATGATGTTTTGATGTGTTTGAATGAGTAAAAATTATGTATGATGAAGTAGGAACATTTCTATGCAAGTTAGGAAAGAAGCTAGCTTTATAGAAAAAACGTAAAGTCAAGATTTAGCATAGTTTTATCCCATTTATTTATGGACATTGCCCAAACTGTTTTAATGGGAATATAATCAGATTAGGATTTTTAATCATGAAAAATTTGGTTACATTTGAAGTAGGATTGAATTTTAGCACCTATAGAGAAACTAGTAACTAGTAAACCGTAAAACCGCAATTCTAGAACTCTTAGAACATTTAATTCTTAGAATCTGTCCAGCAACCTTATAATGTAGAGAACATGGTTTAAAATTAGTTCCTTGATATAGGAATGACTCATAATTGGTTTAGGTTTAACTTATAGTGCCTTAGGCGAAGACAGAACCAAGAAAGGGTCTAAAACGCAAGTTCTAGAACCCCGTAATCATAAGTTTATAACGCTGCCCCTAAGGAATAATGTTGTTCAGATTTAACAGAGAGCATGAATAATAATAAGTTTTGACAAAAGAGAACCCTTAGGTGCATAAAAGTTTGACAGAAGATGACAGATTAATTACATCACAAGTTTAAGGCCCATAAGGGTCAGAGCATAAGACACCGTAGGTCCAAGTGCATAACGAATTTTAATGATTGCTTGTGAACACATGAGAATGACTTGAGCATAGCATACGCATTAGCTGAGCCCGGTCCTTGATTCCGGCAAACTGGTTAGGAGCATGCTATCCTTTAAGAATGTTAAAGCAATGACGTGATGACGCATATATTATGAGGAGTTTGACTATATGACATTGATGTCTTATGGTGATGTTGAATGGCTATGCATGCTCTATATGTTTCGTGGCATAAAGCAAGTTTGAAGGAAATCCGGTGTATGCCGTTATGCTGCCGAATTTCCTATCAAACTTGAGGATTTGAGAAAAGTTTGCGAAAACTCCTAGGTGACACCGGTTCGGCCGAGCACCCCCAGGAAAGGTTTTGGGTGACACCGGTTCGGCCGAGCACCCCCAGAACAGATGTGACATAACACTGAGATGCATTTCTCTTGCTACGGTGGGGAGGAAACAAATCCGTGAGGGTATTGACATTGAACTTGCCAAAGCGGACAATTCACTGTGTACTAGATACCAGTAGAACGTTTCAAAGAAGGAAATGATCCTAAGATAGGTAATCCAAGAAAGTTATGTATACCCCTTCTATTAGCCCATATTAAATCTAGTGACGACTAGTTAGGATTGAGCTCATTCCTAGGCGATAGGTGAGATGTAGTTTAGTGACCAGATTATCGCCGGGCTGGTGAATCGGTTGGACTTTTGGTGGATATGTTAAGAGGGTGGTCTTTAAGAAAAAGAACTTAAGAGTTTTACTTATGAGGAAGATGTCACATGAAAAGTACTATACCTTTTTATGTCGCGTATATGATTTATGTTTCCTTATGATGTGCCCAAGTATTACGACTTTCGTGTTAATGTGCACATGGTATTGTCATGCATTCATCAAATATCTGTTGCATTCATATCATTAAGACACATACTAAAAGACACCCTCTTCGGATAAATAGATTTGAAAAGCCTAAAATCAATCCTTATGCATGTACACCTTTTTCATAATTAAAACCGAAGTGGCTGGGGACGACAACAATGACACTTGTGTTAGAGTCGGGAATCCCTACTGAGAATCTTGAATGAGTTTCTCATCCCTTCCTCTTCTTCCGTGTCGTCTCTAGACGAGGATTACAACGAGGTTCGTAACTTCTTTTGAGACTCGTGCTTAAGGATCACACTAGCGCAGGCAGGCGGAAGGTCGCCTGGGAGCATAGATAGCTTAGCTTTTGGGTTGACACTTATCTAATCTCATAGGTGGATAAGGATGACTTCACATATATGGGCATGTTTTGATGTAAATGATGGTGCAATGATGTTAGTAGTCTATGTATCTATGAAAATGTGATGATATTATGATTGCTATGTATAATACTATGTTTCATGATTATCAATGGTGTGGTTACTTTTTCTTGCACGTTATGGTTATGACGAACATTAGGTTAGTGCGCGGCTCGCGTTTTGCTTTCCAGTTTCAAAAACAAAAATTTATTCGTATTTTCCGCTAAGTATTTTAATGAAAGGTTGTAAGGAATGAGACTAAAAGAGTAATAGACTAATTATTAACCTAAATATGTTCTAGAGTATTGGGTTAAAAATTAGGATGTTACACATGATGTTGGTGTTAATACATCATCAAGATCATGGTCTCTAGAGTTTCAAAATGGTTCTTTCTTGCTCTTACGTTTCGATTTTTTCCTTTCCTTTTTCTCTAAAATTTCGCCAACCAACTTGGGTGGTCCAACATGATAGCTTGATGATGAGAGTTCTAGTTGGTGACTTTATGTTCACCACAAAGAAATCTCTAAAGCTTGAGTTTTCATAACTTGATGTTATAAAGTTCATTTATGATTATATTTTCAAGGAATGTTATCTTGAGTTCTAAGAACTCTAGACCTCACTTTACCTTGTCATGATGAGTTTGGGTTAAGGTTAAAGTTCCTCTAAAAGTCTTGTATGAGCTCTAATAAGATATAAATGAACTTGCATATTTAATTTCGAGGTTGCACTCATGTTTATATTCTTGCTTTGCATCTTTATTTTCAAGTCATCACCTAATGACTCAAAGATTAAAACAAGACTTGCATTATCACCTAATTAATTCTCAAAGCCTTTCTATTTCGGCCTTAAAGTCGATTGCTGTTGGGCCTAGAGCATTAAAATAAAGAAATGAACTTGCATTGCATATTTATTTCAAGTCTTGCATATCTACTTTCAAGTCTTGCATATTTAAATTTCAAGCCTTGCATATTTATTTCCAAGTCTTGCATATTCACTTTAAAGTTCTCACTTTACTTTGTAATGAAGAATAAAAATAAAGTGCATAGCATGTTTATATTTTGTCATCACTTAAAGACCTTAGAGCTCAAAGACTTGCCCATTTTATCTCAAGTGAAAGTTTAATATGGAAGCATTCTTTGAATGTATAATTTCGGCCAAGTAATAATGATGAGCTTGGAATAAGTTCCATCTAGTCACAAGGGCCAACAACCTATGTTTTAGGATTTTCTTTAAGTTTGATGAGTTTTATAAAGTTATGACCAACAAGATTTATGATTTTATTCCTCTTCTAAAGAAGTATTAAATTGGTTACTGACCTAAGGTTATTTTTAGCCTCTTGATAAGATAAAATGGTTTGCAAAGAGTTTTAGAAGTCCTAAAATGATTCCAAGGGAAACTAGCAACTTATATGTTTTAGAAACGTCAAACTATGTGTCTTTTGAACATTGAACAATTCGGTTCTGTCCTGATATGTTTGTTGCTATATGATGATGTTTTGATGTGTTAGAATGTGTGAAAATGATATATGATGAGGTAGGAATACTTCTATGCATGTTAGGGGAGAAACCAGCTTCATAGAAAAATCGTAAAGTTGGAATTTAACGTGTGTTTAACCCTTTTAATCTTGATCAATGCCAAAACTATTTTAGTATGATAACAATCAATTTAGAATTGATTAAGCATGAAAAATTTGGTTACATTTGAAGTAGGATTGAATTTTAGCACCTATAGAGAAATTAGTGACTAGAAAACTATAAAAGTGCAATCCTAGAACTCTTAGGACATTTAATTTCTGGATTCTGTCCAGCAACCTTATAATATGGCAAACATGGTTTATAATTAGTTCTTAGGCATAGAAATGCCTCATAATTGGTTTAGATTTAATTTATAGCGCCTTAGGCGATGACGGAACCGAGAAAGGGTCTAAAATGTAAGTTCTAGAACCCCATAGATATATAACTCTGCCTTGGAGTATGGTGCTGCCCAAATTTATTAAGGAGTATAAATGATAGTAAGATTTTGTTAGAAAAGAATCCTTATGTGCATAAAAAGGTTGATAGGAATGATAGAATAATTACATCTCAAGTTTAAGGCCGTAAGGGTCAAAGCATAAGATACCATAGGATCAAGAGCATAATGAGTTTCAATGTTACATGTGAACATATGTTTTATTTGAGAATGATTATGTAAACGTATGGAATTATGGTTGAGGATGCATGTTTTATTTGTTTATGTGGCATAAAGTAAATTTGGAAGAAATCCGGCGTGCTGCTGTTGCGCTGCCAAATTCCTGACAAATTTGGGGACTTAGAAAGTTTTTAAAAAACCTATGAGATTTTCTTTATGAGGTGCTAAGATGAGTTCTCGAATGACACCGGTTGAAAGCACCTCCAGAGAACTCATGTAACATCGGTACCAAGATGTATATTGGGTGACACTGGTTTGGCCGAGCACCCCCAAGAAATGCCCCCTAGCCCGTACTAGATAGTCGGGATTATGATTATGATACGTTTATCGGGATTGATAAGTAAGAACTAGTGACGACTAGTTAGGTATGAGCTCATAACCTAGAGATGTGACGTTACGGGTGACACCGGTTCAGTAAGAGCACCCCAGGCGAATGTCTTTTAGGGTGGCCCATGAGGAAGTAAAGTATGATGATTATGTCACAAAGTTTTCCCATATGAGATTTCAATTGCCACTTTATGCCACTATTATGATGTTCTTAATGTTATGATTATTATTCTTGCATTAAGTAGAGCCATGCATACATTATTTACTATATTGCATCCATGACATTAAGAATCATACTCAAATGAACGGACCTTGGCTAACTATGTTTTAAAAGCTTAAAAATGAACTTAATGCATGCTCACTTATTTTGTACACTAAATCCAAGGTTCCTGTGGATGTAGATGATGACACTTAAGTAGTACGAGGCCTTACTGAGATTCTTTAGCAAGATTCTCTCTCCCTCTATCTCTTTTTTCCATCAGGTCTTCAGATGGCGACGTTCGTGATTTTTGTGGACACCCCGACATGGGAGGTGCATCATGATCTGGACCACGGGTCATACCATTTTGTGGGTCGCTGTGTCGTTCATGTATTCATGTTCGTTGGGTGGCCCTTCAGTCACCCTGTACATAGTCATCGATTCTCTCTTGCCTCACCTTTTGGCGACGACTTCGTGTTCGAGGGCTCACGCCCTCGAGAGGAGCGGATCCGCCGCACCCTACAGACAGCTTCTGCCATCCGGGACTACCCACAGTATGTGCCCCGCTCGCCCTTATCATTCTTCGAGATGGACCTTTCAGAGGACTCTGCCACTCAGGTACCTTCCTAGGGATCCTCCCCCACTGTGCCGATGGACTTTAGGGAGGGTAGCGAGGCTTCTATCGCTCAGCCAGTACGTGGAGGATGGGTGAGGATGATTCCCCGCCTTGGAGCTCATGCCCGACCGATGCAGCGAATAGCCACCCCGACAGAGATAGCCCAGTAGATCGGATACGTCCCTCGTTTCCAGAGAGGCCCTTGCAAAGAGGAGACGCAATCGCGTTCTGGTGCCCGAGCTTTGACTAGACCAGGATAGCCTCCTTTTGTCTTAAGGCTATCTATTTGTAGGCGCACTAGAGTCAGGAGAGTTTCTTTTTATGCCTTCTGTTGTACTTTCGTTTTCCATGTATTGCTATTGTACCAAACTAAGTCCCTCTTTTCTTGGGTGGGCATGATATATATATATATATCTACCTTTGCTAAATTATTCTCTGCATTTACATGTTTTATGATCAGATGTTTATGATGTGTTTATTTGGATTGCGTTTCATTCCTTTCATGCTTCATTGTTCATCAAGTCGCGCGACTCTCACTTTGCTTTTATAATTCAAAAAAAAATTTACCAGTATTTTCCGCTAAGTATTTTAGAGTATGAAGGAAGCTATGACGTAATAGACTAACGATTAACCTAAATATGTTCTAGAATATTGGGTTAAAAATTAGAATGTTACACATACCAATCACAACTAAACAACACTACCAATTTTTGAGGTCCATCACCTACATATTCAATCTCCAATATTCGTTTGATTACTCCATACCAATCACTCTCCCCAATGCCTGCATCCCCTCTGACACATGTCCTACTAT
>JAVHNM010000253.1:0-26229 GCA_031216125.1 Dalbergia cochinchinensis
CGACTGCACCCTATGGCGACGACGAACGGGTTTTTGAGCGTGCGCGTACGCATGACGAGAGAGTGCTCCGCATGCACACTGCCGCCTCAGCCATGCGAGACTATCCCAATTACGTGCCCCGGACCTACTTCTCAGAGACCGACTCGTCCGAGGACCCGCCTACCCATCCGTATAGCAAGAGCTCTGCCCCCTCTCCACCATTGATGAGGGAGGGCAGTGAGGATACCGTGACTCAGCCATGACTTGCACGACGACCGGAGATGCAGCCACACCGCGAGGGTCACTCTCGATCCCCGTTCCGCCTCTTTACGCCCGAGGAGCTCGCCCAGTTTCCCGGATACTTGCCTCGTTCGCGAGATGGATGTCAGTAGGAGGTGACGATCGACCGATGGAGTACCCGGTTAGAGCACACACCACTTAGATGGGGATAAACCTTCTTTTGTTTAGAGGTTATCTCATTAGATGCACTCGGGTAGGGGAGTAGATCATGTTATGTTTATGTTGTATTTCCTTTCATGTATTTCCCTTGTACTAAATTAAGTCCCACACTTATAAATGGGCAAGTTATATATATATGTATGAGATGATATTCAGTGTTATTCATGGTGTGTCTTACGCTCTGACGTTATGAGATGTATGTTTGGTTCGTTACATGATATATCGCATCACGCAGCTCTCACTTTGTTTTTCAAAAAAAAATTTACCCGTATTTTCCGCTAAGTATTTCTAAGTAAAAATGAGAACTATGAAGTAGCGGACTAATGATTAACCTAAGTATGTTCTAGAGTATTGGGTTAAAAATTAGGATGTTACAAACGCACCCAAAACCCTTTCCAAACAGAGATACAAGGTATTAAGGTTGAGATTTGGTGAGTGATTGAGATTCTAATCCATTATATATGTAGGTGTTGAGGTTTAGAGTAATTTTTGTGATGGAAACTTTGGATTTTGGTAACTTTAAGCTAACATATATAGAGTTGAAACCAAGTTGGAGCTCTTAGCTATGGAGGAAAGTGACCCGCTGCCTTCTTCTTGTTGTGGCCGAGAAAATGGCTTCTTAAATAAGCCAAATATCAAGCTTATCTTATATTAAATGAATGAATAGAAAATGTTATGCTTAGATAATTACGAAGCCAATAAAGTAAAATGAATGGTTGTGATTCAACCTTGTAATTCAAGATCGAATCTTAGCCATTCATTTGATTTAAGGGGATAGGTTCATTTGTTTTGTAGAGTTCCAACTAGTTTTCGGTGTTAGAATTTGCACGCCGAAATTTCACCGGATGGGTGAAACAGTGTACCCAGGTAATCAAACATTGCCCGAAAAATATTTTCGGGTATAAAATCTTTAATTCTACCTATTTCTAACCATAATCATATAATTTCTCAATTTTGGGAATCTCCGGGGTCCAATTCTAGGGTTTCGGCTATCTCAGTAGGCCTGTGGGGCCCGCAAAATACTATTCACTTTTTTTTTTTTGCTTCCTTGAATCCTTCTCATCATTTCTACATCTGTCAAAATCTTAAAATTCTCATTAATAAAACCTCATTTAATTTCTAAAGAGAATTAGGGTGTTACACTAAGTCTCACAGGAGGCTCATCATGTTCAATTGTCTTCTTTTTAAATGCATCTTTCTTACCCCTAAATTCATGATCAAGGTCCAAAAACCTCCGATGATAGTCAAACCATGAGTTTTTCTGACCATGTTTCAATGTGAACGCCTTTGTATCCTCCATATATATTGGACATGCTAATTTTCCCTGCGTTATCCAACCAGGCAACATTCCATAGGCCGGAAAATCATTGATAGTCCACATCAATGCCGCCTCAGAACATCCTAATTTTTAACCCAATACTCTAGAACATATTTAGGTTAATCATTAGTCCATACTTCATAGTTCTCATTTAACTTTGAATTACTTAGCGGAAAATACGGGTAATTTTTTTTGAAATGAAAGTGAGAGCCGCGTGATGCGATATAACTTGCAACGGACAAAACATACATCTCATAACGTCATAGCATAAAGCATAGAAGGGCACATCATGAGAGACACTGAATAACATCTCATATATAATTATAATTTGCCCACTTATAAGCGTGGGACTTGATTTAGTACATGGAAATACATGAAAGAAAATACAACATAAACATAAACATAATCTACTCCCCTACCCGAGTGCAACTAATAGGATAACCTTTAAACAAAAGAAGGTTCATCCCCATCTAAGTGGTGTGTGTTCTAACTCGGGGACGTGCGCGCTCGAACACCAGGCCATCGCCAAAAGGTGAGACGGGGGAGAAACGATGGGAATGTACAAGGGGAGTGAAGGGTCGACCCATGAACATGAATACTCTAACTGTGCATCGACCCACAAAATGGTATGATCCGTGGTCCGGGTCATGGTGCACCTCCTATGTCGGCGTGTCCACGAATATCACGAACGTCGCCATCTAAAGACGTGACGGAAAGAAAGAGATAGAGGGAGTGAGAATCTTGCTAAAGAATCTCAGTAGGGCCTCCTACTACCTAGGTGTCATCATCTACGCCCTCGTGAACCTTGGGTTTATTTATACGAAATGACTGAGCATGTATTAGGTTCATTTTAAACTTTAAAATATATTTTAGCCAAGGTCCATTCATTTTAGGATGATCTTAATGTCATGGATGCAACATAATAGAAAATGTATGCATGGCACTACCTAATGCACATACATAAAACATAACATCAAGCATCATCATTCTTGGTGGCATAAAGTGGCAATAGTAACATTCATATGGGACAAAACTTTGTGACACAATCATAATCATGAAACTTCTCTTCCTCATGGGCCACCCTAAAAGACAATCGAACTGGGGGTGCTCGGCCGAACCGATGTCACCCAGAACGTGTCATACATCTAGGTTATGAGCTCATACCTTAACTAGTCGTCACTAGTTCTTACTTACCACTTAACGATAAGCGTATCATAATTCATAAATCCCGACTATCTGAGTACGGGTTAGGGGGCAAAACTCTTAGGGGTGCTCGGCCGAACCGGTGTCACCTAAGAGTGTAAAATGGTACTGATGTCACATGAGTTCTATGGAGGTGCTCGGCTGAACCGGTGTCATCCTAGAACCCATCTTAGTACCTTAATTTTCAAAATTTCTTTAAGTCCCCAAATTTGTCAGAAATTCGGCGGCACAACGGTCATTACACCGAATTTCCTTCCAAATTTGCTTTATGCCACATAAACATATAACCTCATAAATTCCTCATATGAATAACATCATCATCATTAGCATACTTCATGCATCATCATAAAACATCCAAACGCTTATCCTTACGGTAGCTTATGCTTTGACCCTTACGAGTCTTAATCTTGAGATATAGTTCTCTACATCCGCTGCTCATATTTTAAGCACCTAAGGCTCATAATTAAACATCATTTATAATCCTCTCATTTTACTTTTAAATCTGAATGGCATAGGGTGGAAATCCTAACATGTGAATACGGGGTTCTAGAACTTACGTCTTAGACCCTTTCTTGGTTCCGTTTTCGCCGAAGGCGCTATGGATTAAATCTAAATCAATTATGAGGCATTCCTATGCTTAAGGACTAATTATTAATCATGTTTATCATGTTGTAAGGGTGCTGGACAGAATCCAGAAAATTAAATGTTCTAAGAGTTCTACATTTGCATTTTTACGGTTTCTAGTTACTAGTTTCCCCATAGGTGCTAGAATTCAATTCTAACTCAAATGATACCAAGTTTTTCATGTCTAAACAATCTAAATCTGATTATGTCCCCATTAAAACAGTTTGGAAAAGCTCCATAAACAAATGGGTCAAGACTATGTTAAATGCTAGCTTTACGGTATTTCTAGTTAGCTAGTTTCTTACCTATCATGCATAGGATCGCTTCTACATCATCATATGATATTTTCACACATTCCAACACATCAAAACATCATCATACAGCATCACACTCATCACATCAGAACCGAAAACATTTAACTTAAATGAGAGAGTTAAATTGACATTTCTAGGTACATAAGTTAACTAGTTTCTCTTTGAATCATTCTAGAACTTCTAAAACTCTTTGCGAAACATTTTAATTCATCAAGAGGCTAAGTGAAGCCTTAGGTCACTGACCAAAACATATTCCATCCCCTAAAAGATAATAAAATCACAACTTGTGATGACATAACCTTATAAAGATTGTAAAGCTTTAGGGAAAACTTAAGACATAGACTATTGGTCCTAGTAGCTAGATGAAAACTCTTTATGCATAGACTACTTGGCCGAAATTATGCATTCAAGGAATACATTCACATATAACTTTAACTTGGAATGAAATGGGTAAGTCTTTGAGCTCTAGGTTCTTAAGTTGTGACACAAACTAAACGTGCTCATGCTTTTTGTTTTTAATCTTGCTTACAAGGTAAAGTGATGACTTAAAATTAAATATGCAAGGCATAACTTAAACGTGCAAGCTTGAAAGTAAATATGCGAGGCATAAACTTAAACATGCAAGCTTGAAGGTAAATATGCATGGTTCAATTCTTTATTTTAGTGCTCTTGGCCCAACAACAATTGACTTTAAGGCCGAAATAGATAGGCATTCGAGAAATTAATTAGGTGATAATGCAAGTTCAATTCTTTATTTTAGTGCTCTAGGCCCAACAACAATCGACTTTAAGGCCAAAATAGAAAGGCTTCGAGAATTAAATTAAGTGATGATACAAGTTCCATTTTAATCTTTATGTTCTTAAGTGATAGCTAGAAAGCAAAGATGCATAGCAAGAATGTAAATATGGATGTAAGCATAAAATAAATTATGCAAATTCATTTTATCATTTCTAGAGCTCTTGACAAGACTTTAAAGGAATTTAAACCATAACCCAAACTCATCCAAACAAGTTAAAGTCAAGCTTAGAGTTCTTAAAACTCAACATAATATTTTTAGGAAATCAAACCATGAAACTTAGAAAATTAATGGATTTGGCCGAAATCATCAAGAAGAAAAGGAACATTTTAAAACTCTAAAGTTCATGATCTTGATGATATATTAACACCAACATCATGAGTCCTCATCATTGAGTTCATAGAGCCATTTTAAAACATCACTAAAGCTAAAGTTCTCAAGAGTTCAAGAAAGGAAAAACTAAAAACATTTTTGCTCAAGAACAAAGATCAAGCTCTAGAGTTCGTTTCAGGTGATGAACATTATCATGAAACTCTCATCATCAAGCTCTCATTCCTTTGTTCTCCAAGGCCTATGGCCGAAACATAAAGAGGGAGAAGGAAAAGAAAAGAAGTTCTAAAAAGAATCAAGAGAAACTATGAACATCAAGCTTGAAACAAGAACTTTAAAGAAAAGAATACATGAAAGAAAATCCCTACTTGGTGTGATGAACTTGAAGATGGAAGAAGAAGATGAAGATGATGAAGAACTTTGAAGAGCTTGAAGAACTTGAAGAACACTAGAACTTTGAGAGAAAAGAAAAGCTTTGAGTGTTTCCTAAACTTAGCAAATGATCTAAAAGTGGTGCAAGCTCCTCAAGGCATTCTATTTATGGAGAAATGAAACAAATGGAGGGTGTGAATGGGCTGTTGCATTTTCGGCCAAGAGGTGCAGAATTGGAGCGTTCCATGTGTTCCATGAGGTGAGATAATGTGTTCTTGAGGCATGGTGAGGTATGGCTTAAGGTATGGTGAGGTATGGTTCAAGGTATGGCCTCAAGCATGGTTCTTTGAGTGAGAAAATAATTAAACATGTGGTCAATGGGGAGTGGGCTGTTCGGCCATGTTGCAGCCAAGGGGAGGATTAGTTTGCATTTTAATGGTGGTTTAGAGTTGTGTTTAGGTGTATCTTTGATTATGCTTAAGATTAGGAATTTGTAAGAAAGTGTTTAGGTAAGGTAAATAGGTAATTAAGGTGGTCTAGACATAATTAAGGAGTGGTCTTGCACCATTAGAGAGTTAAATCCTCAATTTAGAGTTTAAACAACTCTAGACACAATTCCTTGATTTAAGGAATTGGAAAGAGAAAACACTATTCAAGATTCCAAGACTAGGAATCTTGAGTTTTAAAAAGGGATTTAATGTTTAATCTAAGCAATTTTAGGTTCTAATTAACTTTAATAAATTATTTTGACTCTAGATTAATTAGGGAAATAAATTAATCTTCGTTTAGAGCCTAATATTGCTTAGGTTTGCTTAATTACGTCATTAAGCTCAAAAACACTATTCTAGGGGCAAAATCGTAATTTTGCACTAAAACTGCCCGGGACCACCGGGACTTGAACAGAGACCTCTAGACACATGAAAACATGTTTTTAAACCTCTGGGGAAAGTTCCGGGCTCAAACGGCACCTTTACCCGCGTAAAAACGCTATAGGGGTATTTTGGTCATTTTGACTCAAATCATGAAACGAAATTTTCGCTTCCGAAAGCATTCAAAGGCCATTCAATCCCCTTCAAACATTGAGTTGACCCTTCGAGGATGACCGAGTTTGTAACACCCCAATATTCGACCCAATACTACTAGTACGTACTTAGGCCAAATATTAGTCGTTACTTGCTGGCATGGTTCATCTTCTTGAGAAAATAGACTTAACGAAAATACGAGCCAACTTTTTTTTTGAAATTGTTACTTAAAATAGAAGCCGCGCGTAACTTTACGAGTCGGTATCATAGTATACGGAACGATAACATAGGAATGGCTCCAAACCATAACATCGAACATAACATCAATCATAACTGAAATACCTCATAGATAAAATATGCCTACCCTACAGTAAGGTGACTCTTCAAGTACATAGTAACATGAATATGGCGTAAAAAGTAATACATGGAAAAGAACTGGAAAGAAGCATCCCTACCCATGTGCAACCTAAGATGGATAACCTCAACACAAAAGAGGTATCATCCATACTATGTGACGTGCGTGCACTAAGGACTACCCTCCAATCTCCATAGCAGACTCACGGGTACGGAGGAACGTAGCCAATCCACGGGCGGAGCTCGGCAGGTGCAGGCATGCCCTGTGACTGAACGTGTCGTCCACGTCGGGGTCGTGGTCTGGGCACCGAAGCCCTTCGACGCTGAGTGACTGTCTCCTCGCTGCCTATCTGTCGCAGAGGCAAAGTGGGGGCAGAGCCCTCATGGTCCATGGGGAATCCTCAAGGGTCCTCCTCTGAGTCGCGATGATGGCATGTACTGCAGCGCGCCCGCTGAACCGGCAGAGTGGGTCCGCAGGTTCCTCTCATGTCGTGGCCGTGCATGCTCAAAGATCGCAGGGTCACCATAGGGGGATGCTAGGAGAAGCGATAATCGCACAAGGGGTGTACGAATGGCCGTCCTAAAAACATGAAGATGCGCACAAAGACACCGCCCTCAAAATGAAATGACCCATGCTCCGGTCATGGTGGATCTCCCACCGTGGCGTGTCAATGAATAGGATGAAGGTCGCCATCTCGCTCAAGACGTAATGGAAAGGAAAAGATAGAGGAGTGAGATTCTTACTAAAGAAACTCAAGAGGGTTTTCCTTCTATCCTAGGTGTCATCATATACGCCTCAGAATCTCGGTTGATTTATAAAATAATGGACATACATAGGTTCAGTTATGAGTTTTCCAAAATCTCATTTTCCGAGAATCCGTTCTTTTTATCATGGAACTTGTGTTACATAGGCTTTTATACTAAAGTCATAGACATAAATCATGTAGCTTGGTACGTAGAACGTAAATCATATAACTGGTACATGGAACATAAATCATATAACTGGTACATGAAACATAAATCATATAACTGGTTTACTTAGGTGACATAAGAACCTTCACTTAACTGGGCCGCCCTAATATTTCTCCCTTTTGAGAAAACTCTAGGTTATGAGCTCATACCACACTAGTCGTTACTAGCATCTAGACTTTATCCATTTGGATAAGTCAACTTCCCGACTTTAAGTACGGGTTTAGGGGGCTAGAATCACATTGTCCCCACCCTTAATTCGGTGGTTTCAAAGGATTACATTCTTATGTTCTAAGTCATCCTAAGTTTAACATGTTTCTTCAAGATGCCACATGATTAATGCATAACACATAATTACTACCTCGGCATCTCCAAAGTTCTTTTACAGAAATAATAACATGTTAATACAAGCTATCACATAGGGATAATAGTTCACATGGCACCATACACGTCATGAGCTAACACATCAATTCATCATCAAACTTAGGGGCACATAATCATCCCTTAAGGTAAAAATCCCTAAATCGGGTAACCTCAACTTTCCCATTACTTTCTAGTATGTTTATGGGATTGATTAACCTCATTACCATAATCCATTAGGTTCTAAATCCTAATTAATTATGGTTGGACAGCTTTATGTAGTTGTTCATATTTGATGAATTACGTGTTCTAGAAAATGCGTTTTAAGCCCTTTCTCGCATTCGACTTTTTCTATGGTGCGATAATTAATACCTAGGCCAATTATGAGTCACTCCCACACATCTAGACATAATCTAATGTGATTCTAAATATTTTATCAAGGCTGGGCAGAAACTCATTTTGCCATTCTTTATAGTTCTAGAATTCACATATTAAGCAAACAAAGTCACTAATAATGCTTTAAAGAGTCTAGAACAATTATCATATACTTGGCAAGGTATTACAACATATTTAGACCACCCAAAACAGAATTTAAGGTGCTGAAATTACTAAGGCAAAACCGAAAACCTTTAGGGCATAAAATCATGAGAAAACCTTTCTTTCAACCATATAACTTGCTAGTTTCTCTTGGAACCTTTTTGGGACTTCAAGACTATGTAAGATCAAAGTTTATTTTGCCAAAACTCATCATGGAACACCAAGGGCAGCAGCCATTTTGGCTTGCTCTTGGCAAGGATTTAAAACTTAAAAACATGTTTAAATCCTTGGTTAGCTGCATCAAAGCTTAGAAAAATTCTAAGACATGCATTATAGGCCCTTGTAGTTAAATGAAACTCACCCTAGAGCCATTTACACCACATGGTCGAGTGATGTTCAAGGAGATATCTCCTTGATTAAATTCTTTTCTTAAGATGAAATGGGCAAGTCTTTGAGCTCTAAAGTTTCAAGTGATGACATAAAATAAACGTGCTATGCATTTCATTTTATAGTCCTTTAGAAAATAAAGTGATAGCACAAAGTAAAGATGAAATGCATCTTCATTCTTATTCTTAGAGTTTAGTGATGACTTGAAATATAAAATGAGATGCAAAGCTTGAAACATAAACGTGCATTGTGCAAGTTCATTCATTATCTTGGGTCTTAGTGATGGCATAGGAAATAAACGTGATAATGCAAAGCATAAACGTAAACGTGGATGCAACTTCTTTTATATCTTGTTTAGAGCTCTTGCAAGACTTTAAAGGAAACAAAGTTTCAACCCATAACTCATCCTCACAAGAAGAGAAAACACTAGTGTTGCTAAGTTGTATAAAAGAAAATCATATCCTCAAAGTCCATGAGGTGGCCGAATCCTCATCATAAGGAAACAACCTTATTTTTGAACTCTAGGGACCAAGATCTTGGTGATTCAAACACCAACATCTCAAGTCCTCATCATTGAGTATTTTTACAATGCTCTACATTTATTAACAACACAAAACTCATGACCAACATAAAGGAAAGAAACCGAAACATACTTGGCCTAGAAACCAAATTTATGCTCTAGAGTTTTGTTCATGTGACATACATCAACATGAAGCCCTCATCATCAAGCTACCATTTTTCTAAGTCCCAAAGGCCTTAAAGGCCGAAAACTCAAGGGAAAAGAAATGAGGTTTTCAAGGTTCAAGAGAAACATAACTATGTCTTGAGCAAAACTTGAAAATAGTAAACTTATTTTTTGAAAACTCAAGCTTTAGAGGTTGTTCATGTGACAAACATCATCACACAACTCTCATCATCAAGCTTATCATATTTCAAGTCCAAGAGGCCTTCATGGCCGAAACCTAAACAAAAGAAAAGGAAAGTTTCAAGACATCAAAGAAACATGACTCATTCTTGACCAAGACTTGAAAAAGAGAAACCTTTCTTGGAAAAACTCAAGCTTTAGAGTTTGTTCATGTGACAAAGGCCAACATGAAGCACTCATTACAAAGCTACCATTTTTCCAAGCACCTTAAGCCTCCATGGCCGAAACATCTAGGAACAAAAAGCTCAAAAAGAGTTTTCATGAAAAACATAGCCTTGTCTTAACCAAAACATGAAAAAGATAAAACTTTTCTCAAACAAACACAAGCTTTAGAGGTCTCATGTTAGGATGAACACATGGTTATCCCAAGAGAGCACTCATCATCAAGCTCTCCCCATTTTGGTCTTGAGGCCGAAAAATGAAAGAAAAAGGAGAAATGATGGAACTTTTTCTTAAGAAAGGTTCAAGCTTTAGAGGCCTCACTTTAAGATGAACTCATGGTTTCAACTTTGAGAGCACTCATCATCAAGCCCTCGCTAGCATGGACTTAAGGCCTAAAATGAAAAGGAAGAGAAAAGAAGAAACCAAAATAATGCTTGGGAAGAAAACTTACTAACAACACAACTTTCAAGCAAGATAAACATTGAGCATGAAAATAAAAGAAAGCATTCTTGAAGAGCTCCCTACCTAGAGTTTGGGATTTGAGAGGAAGTGAAGAAGATGAAGAGGTTGGAGAGGATGAGCTCTTGAACTTGAGAGAAAGAAACTCAAAGTGCTCTAACTCAAAGCTTTAGTGAAATGAACAAAGGTGCTTCAAGTTCCCTAAGCTACCTATTTATAGAGAAGTGAAATGAATTGAATATTGGAGGCCTGTTGGGGGGAGAATTTCAGCCACTTTTACAGCCACATGAGGGAGGAAAATCTTGTTCAAAGCATGGTGTAAAGTCATTCAAAGCATAGTGAAAAGTCTAGCTATGCATGTCCTAAAGTATGGCTAGCATGTACCTTGTTTTCAAACCTTTAAAAATGCATAAAAACTTAAAATTTGGGCTGCACAATCTGAAGAGAAACCGTGCTCTTCATGCCCAAAAAGAGGAGAAAATTTTCTAGACTTAAATTCCAAAGCATAGGTAATGTGTTGTAAGACATGTTGTCTTGAAAAAGTTTGATGGAAAGCTTGAATGACCACAAAAACAAATCATTCTCTTTGAGTTTGAAAGACATAATTATTTTCATTTTAGAAATGAATTGAAAGCCTTGATTGACCATATAAAATATTCTTTGAGTCTTGAGTGACAATTTTCTTGAAAGTTGACCATTGATTGAAAGTGTTCAAGACATATGTCACAAGATAGCTTGAACACATAGACTAACTTTTTGATGATTTTCTAGGGGAAAATGGCGCCATTCTTGGCAGCCTTGGGGAGGAGAAATATCTCCTTAAACCATGTTCTAGAAGTGTGTTTTGGTGTGACATAGATTAGGCTTAGGATTAAAAATTGCTAAGTAGGTACTTAGGTGCACTAATAGGTTAATTAAAACCATAAATCCCTAGGTTTAGAGGTGGTCTAGAAGGATTAGGGAGTCAACACCTCTAGGACTAGTGATGTGAGTGTGACAACTTGTCTCAAAAAGAAAAGTTGATGTGAATAGTGGAAACACTATTCGACACTATTCACATATTCTTTTTCCTTTTTAAAGAATAAGACTATGATGAGATTTGAATTTTTCCTAAGCAATTTTAGGTTCCAATTAATTCTAAATGATGGTTTTGGCTCTAGATTAATTATAGAAATTAATTAACCTTTAATTAGAGCCTAATATTGCTTAGGTTTGAGTTAAACTACTATTAAGCCGAAAATGCAATATGCAGGGGCAAAACCGTAATTTTTACTAAAAGTTGCCCGGGATCTCCGGGACTTAAACCAACATAGTTTATGCCTTAAAATCATTGTTTTGAACCTCAGAACAAAGTCCGGATCAAAACGGAACTTAATAATCGCTTTAATTCATTATAGGGGTATTTTGGTCATTTACGCCACAGAATCTCGTAAATGAGGTTTTCCCGCTTTGTTAGGCACTCATGCTGATAGAATCCCCTTCATATAACATATGACCCCTATGAGGATGGCTAAAGTCGGCCGCCTCGTGAGCTGGGTAAAATGACCTTAGGGGCAATTTGGTCATTATGAAAGTTTAGCGAAAATCTGGCAAGCATAGAGTTGGTTACCCTCGAAGCTCGGTCAGAAATGACCTCAGGGCATTTTGGTCATTTTCCTGACAGAAAAATCGGGTGTTACACCCTCAGAAGAAATTTTATTTTGTGGAAATATCATAAGTTTGTACACCCAAATACCATAGCTCTTTAAGTTCATCAATCAATGGATAGAGGTAAACATCAATCTTGGCTTTGGGATCATCTGGGGCCAGTGGATTATACATGTTAGAAACATGCAAGGATCTTTCATGCACATTTTAGGAGGCAGATTGTAAAGTGTAACAACCACAAGCCAGTAAGAATAGGGTTTGCTAAACTAATTATTCGGAGTAAACTGCTTGCACAAAGCCCCAACTTAACATTCCTAGGATTCGAAGCAAAATCAAGATAAGTTTGATCAAAGTGTTTCCAGGCTTCACCATGCGAAGGGTGGGTCATGACACTATCATTTGTCTTATTCTCAAAGTGCCATCTCATGTGAGGTGCTGAACTCATTAAAGCATACAACCTCTTTAACCTTGGAATTAGGGGCAAATAGTGCATTTTGTAACATCCTAATTTTAACCCAATACTTCTAGAACGTATTTAGGTTAACCATTAGTCTATTACTTTTTTAGTCTCATTCTTTAAAACCTTTCTTTATTAAGATATTTAGCGGAAAATATGAATAAGGTTTTTTCCTTTTTTTTGAATCTTGAAAACAAAACTCGAGCCACGCACTAACCTAACATTCGTCATAACCATAACGCAAGAAAAGGTAGTCACACCATGCATAATCATGAAATATAGTATTATACATAACAACATAATATCATCACATCTTCATAGATACATAAATTACTGGCATCATTGTACCATCATTCTCATCAAAACATGCACATATATATGAAGTGTTCCTTATCCACTTACGAGGTTGGATAAGTATCAACCCAAAAGCTAAACTATCTATGCTTCCGCACCCGCCCTCTGCCTCGTTTGCTAGTATGACCCTTAAGCATGAGCCTTAGAAGAAGTCATGAACCTCATTGTTATCCTTGTCTGGAGAGGACATGGAAGAAAAGAAAGGGATGAGAAACTCATTCAAGATTCTCAGTACGGATTTTCGATTCTAACACAAAGGTCATCGCCATCGCCCCCGCCACCTCGGTTTTTATTATGAAATAGGTGTACATGCATAAGGTTTGGTTTTAGACTTTTCAAATTTATTTATCCGAAGTGGGTGTCTTTTAGTATGAGTCTTAATAACATGAATACAATAGATATTGGATGAATGCATAGCAATACCATATGCACATTAACATGAAAATCATAGTACTTGAGCAGAACATAAAGAAACATAAATCATATACGTGGAATAAAAAGACACAGTAGTTATCATGTGACATGTTTGTCAAAAGTCAATCTCTGAAGTTCCCTTTCTTAAAGACACCCTGTTACCATATCCAAGAAAAATGCAACTAACTTGTAAACATCCTCCCAATTACAACGCTATCCTTAAGACATGACATCATACTCGAGAGTTGTTACTTATAAATTAGCAGACCTTTCTTACATATCTATAGCCATTTTGATTGATTTACGAGATAACTAGGTCATAATTCTACTGAAATATATAGCAATGAAACTAAAATATTTATTTAATACAAAGTTCAAGATATAAAGAAAGCTCTTTATGACCTTTAACACACCTTTGTCCTCTAACATATATACATATGTATCCATTCCACTAAATACAACATAATAAAAGCATTAACTACTACACTATTGCACTTCCGAAGTTCTTTGCATAGCAGCTTCTCGATTTTCTGTATCAACCTGGAAATGACAGGGGAACACAAAAACATAGGGGTGAGAATTATACAATTCTCAGTAGGGTAACTCCCCAAATACACAATCATAATGTCATCACATCGTCCCAAATGACTTTGGGTTTATTAAGAAAAAGTGGTCATGCATTATATACTAACAGTTTATTTTTAAAGTTTCAAAATCATGCTTTCAAAGTGGGTTACTTTTAACATTTAATCACTTAATATACATATACCATACTACTCAACATCATATACTACTAAACTTTCCACTTAAATATATTGGTCTCAATATCGATACTAAACTTCTTCACTCTACATATAAGATAAAGGATTTCTTAGAAAGTTTACTTCTTAACCTTGCCTTGGCCCTTAACTAATCTTGTCATGTCTGGGTATTACATACCACCGTCCCTAGTATGGCAATAATGGGTAATATACTGCTTTTCAGGAATGAGATCATTCCTATACATTATCATTGGACTTACTTTGTTGAATTCTCACACGCACCTATTCCTAGCCAGGTTTACTTTCCCCAACTCAATTCAAGGATAGTCGTTTACTTTCCCGATAGACTAGATTTACTTTTTCCAAATTCCAAGGATTATAAATCTCATGCTCTTTCTTGGTAGTTAGGTTTACTTTCTCTAACAAACTGATTTACTTTTTCCAGCCTCAAGGAACATAATCTTGTGCTTTTCTTGGCAACAAAGTTTACTTTTCCTAACTAACTGGATTTACTTTCTCCAATCCAAGAAATGCAATCTCATGCTTTTCTCTCACATGCATACAATTATAAAGAGTATTCATATCTATGTGTGCCTAACCTCATTAATAAGTTCACATGCTCAATTATTCATACTCACAAATTCGTGCTCATGTCATACTAGTACAAGATGCCATTATTTTATCAATTCAAAGCATCAATTCAATTTCAAAGACAATGGCGCATTTCACGATTTGTAGCACAATTTATTCTATATTTCAAACCATCAAATCAGAAATCCTCCCAAGTAAAACACTATCCTTAAGTCATGACATCAGACTTGAGAGTTGTTACTTGTAAGTTACTGCACCTTTCTTAAATAACTATAGCGAATGCGATAAGATCGTAATAACTAGCACAATTTGTTTAAAATCTATAATATAGAAACACATATACAATCTCTATTACATTTACCTACACAATTACTTGCAGCTATATACCATATAAGAAAACATCAACTCCTAAACTACTACAATCCCGAAGTTTCTTTCATGTAGTAGCCGCATGATTCTCTAGATCAACCTCGAGACGACACAGAACATAAACACATAGGGGTGAGAATTATACAATTCTTAGTAGGTAACTCCCCAAACACACAATCATAATGTCATTGTCATCGCCTCAAATGCACTTCGGGTTTATTAAGAAAAAAAGGATTATGCACTTTATAACAATGGTACATTTTTAGAGTTCCAAATCGTATTTTCGATGTAGGTTACTTTTAACATTCAATCACTTAATGTACATATACCATACTACTCAACATCACATACTACTAACTTTCCACTTAAATATATTGGTCTCTAATATCGATACTTAACTTCTTCCTCGACATATAAGACAAAAGATTTCTTAGAAAATTTACTTCTTAAACTTTCCTTGGCCCTTGAGTAATCTTGTCACATCTGGCGTTACATACCGCCATCCCTAGTATGGCAATAATGAGTAAAAGGTCAGTTTTTCAGATCGAGCTCATTCCTATACATGATCATTGGATTGACTTTCTCCAATTCTCACACGCATCTATTCCTAGCCAAGTTTACTTTCCCGACTAATTCAAAGGTAGTCAGGTTTACTTTCCTGACAGACTGATTTACTTTCTCCAAACTTCAAGAAACATAATCTTATGCTTTTCTTTCGCATATGAGCAATTGTAATAAGCATTCATATCTATGTATACCTAACCTCATCAATAAGCTCACATACTCAATTATTCATACTCATTTTCAGGTACTCATGTCATACTAGTACAAGCTGCCATTATTTCATCAAATCAAAGCATCAATTTATTTTCAAAGACAATGGCAGATTTCACACTATTGTGGCACGAATTTATTTGCACATAAAACAATCATTTTAGAGGCTATAAAAATTATTGAGTACACCTCAATGTGTCATCAAGGTTTTGAAAATTTTCAGGGGAATTAGAGTTCTCTAACTACATTAACAAAATTCTATAAATTTAGTGGTCAGAAACCCCTCCAAACAGCCCTTAAAGCTCTCCTTGGCAGTGATTTATGATGGCTCAAAATGGGAAAATGGTGATGGATTAAAATTATAATCGGTTAGATTGGTAGATTATGAAGAGTAGAACAAGTTTTGTGAAAGGAGTTTGTGGGTTTATCAAATCTAGGCTAATATTGTAACACCCCGATTTTTCTGTCCGAGGGAAATGACCAAAATGCCCCTGAGGTCATTTCCTGACCCGAGTTCGAGGGTAACCAACCTATGGTCGTCCTCGAAGGGTCAACTCAATATTTGAAGGGGATTGAATGGCCTTTGAATGCTCCCGGAAGTGAAAATCTCGTTTTCCATAGTTTCGGGTCAAAATGACCAAAATACCCCTATAACGTTTTTACGCGGGTAATGGTGCCGTTTGAACCCGGAACTTTCCCCAGAGGTTAAAAACATGTTTTCATGTGTCTAGAGGTCTCTGTTCAAGTCCCGGTGGTCCCGGGCAGTTTTAGTACAAAATTACGATTTTGCCCCTAGGTGTTTTTGAGCTTAATGACGTAATTAAGCAAACCTAAGCAATATTAGGCTCTAAACGAAGATTAATTTATTTCCCTAATTAATCTAGAGTCAAAATAATTTATTAAAGTTAATTAGAACCTAAAATTGCTTAGATTAAACTTAAATCCCTTTTTAGAACTCAAGATTCCTAGTCTTGGAATCTTGAATAGTGTTTTCTCTCTCCAATTCCTTAAATCAAGGAAATGTGTCTAGAGTTGTTTAGACTCTAAATTGAGGATTTAACTCACTAATGGTGCAAGACCACTCCTTAATTATGTCTAGACCACCTTAATTACCCATTTACCTTACCTAAACACTTTCTTACAAATTCCTAATCTTAAGCATAATCAAAGATACACCTAAACACAACTCTAAAACCACAATTAAATGCAAAGAAACCTCCCCATGGGCTGATGCATATTCGGCGATCTCTCTCCAATTACCACACATATTAAATTGTTTTGTCAGTGAAAGAACCATGCTTGAGCCATACTCTTGAGCCATACCTCACCATGCCTTGAACCATACCTCACCATACCTCAAGAACACATTATCTCACCTCATGGAACTCATGGAAAGCCTCCAATCTGCACCCTCATGGTCGAAACCTTCTTCACCCATGAGCTCCCTCCATTTGTTTCATTTCTCTATAAATAGAATGCCTTGAGGAGCTTGCACCACTTTTAGATCATTTGCTAAGTTTAGGAACTCTCAAAGCTTTTCTTTTTCTCTCAAAGTTTTTGTGTTCTTCAAGTTCTTGGAGTTCCTCAAGTTCTTCATCTTCTTCATCTTCTTTTTCCATCTTCAAGTTCATCACATCAAGTAGGGATTTTCTTTCATGTATTCTTTTTTTCTTTTAAAGTTCTTGTTTCAAGCTTGATGTTCATAGTTTCTCTTGTTTCTCTTTAGAACTTCATTTCCACTCCTTTTTCCTTTTCATTTTCGGCCATAGGCCTTGGAGAACAAAGGAATGAGAGCTTGATGATGAAAGTTTCATGATGATGTTCATCACTTGAAACAAACTCTAGAGCTTGATCTTTGTTCTTCAGCAAAAATGTTTCTAGTTTTTCCTTCCTTGAACTCTTGAGAACTTTAGCTTTGATGATATTTTTAAATGGCTCTATGAACTCAATGATGAGGACTCATGATGTTGGTGTTAATATATCACCAAGATCATGAACTCTAGAGTTTTAAAATGTTCCTTTTTCTTCTTGATGATTTCGCCATTTCTTAAATTTTTCTAAGCTTCATGGTTTGATTTCCTAAAAATATTATGTTAAGTTTTAAAGAACTCTAAGCTTGACTTTACCTTGTTTGGATGAGTTTGGGTTATGGTTTAAATTCCTTTAAAGTCTTGTTAAGAGCTCTAGAAAGATAAAATGAACTTGCATAATTTATTTTATGCTTGCATTCATATTTACATTCTTGCTACGCATCTTTACTTTCTAGCTATCACTTAAGAACATAAAGATTAAAATGGAACTTGTATCATCACTTAATTTAATTCTCGAAGCCTTTCTATTTCGGCCATAAAGTCGATTGTTGTTGGGCCTAGAGCACTAAAATAAAGAATTGAACTTGCATTACCATCTAATTAATTTCTTGAATGCCTATCTATTTCGGCCTTAAAGTCGATTGTTGTTGGGCCAAGAGCACTAAAATAAAGAATTGAACCATGCATATTTACCTTCAAGCTTGCATCGTTTAAGTTTATGCCTCGATATTTACTTTCAAGCTTGCACGCTAAGTTATGCCTTGCATATTTAATTTTAAGTCATCACTTTACTTTGTAAGCAAGATTAAAAACGAAAAGCATGAGCACGCTTTAGTTTATGTCAGAATCTTAAGAACCTAGAGCTCAAAGACTTGCCCATTTCATTCCAAGATAAAGTTAAATGTGAATGTATTCCTTGAATGCATAATTTCGGCCAAGTAGTGATGATGGACTTACAATGAGTTTTCATCTAGCTACTAGGACCAATAGTCTATGTTTTAAGTTTTCCTTAAAGCTTTACAAACCTTTATAAGGTTATGTCATCATAAGTTGTGATTTTATTATCTTTTAGGGGATGGAATATGTTTTGGTCAGTGACCTAAGGCTTCGCTTTAGCCTCTTGATGAATTAAAATGTTTTGCAAAGAGTTTTAGAAGTTCTAGATTGATTCCAAGAGAAACTAGTTAACTTATGTACTTAGAAATGTCAATTTAACTCTCTCATTTAAGTTAAATGTTTTCGGTTCTGATGTGATGAGTGTGATGCTGTATGATGATGTTTTGATGTGTTGGAATGTGTGAAAATATCATATGATGATGTGGAAGCGATCCTATGCATGATAGGTAAGAAACTAGCTAACTAGAAATACCGTAAAGCTAGAATTTAACATAGTTTTGACCTATTTGTTTATGGAACTTTTCCAAACTGTTTTAATGGGGACATAATCAGATTTAGATTGTTTAGACATGTAAAACTTGGTATCATTTGAGTTAGAATTGAATTCTAGCACCTATGGGGAAACTAGTAACTAGAAAACCGTAAAAATGCAAATGTAGAACTCTTAGAACATTTAATTTTCTAGATTCTGTCCAACACCATTACAACATGGTAAACATGATTAATAATTAGTCCTTAAGCATAGGAATGCCTCATAATTGATTTAGATTTAATATATAGCTTTCAAGTAAAACGGAACCAAGAAAGGGTCAAAAACGTAAGTTCTAGAACCCCGTATTCACATGTTAGGATTTCCACCCTATGCTATTCAGATTTAAAAGTAAAGTGAGAGGATTATGAATGATGTTTAATTATGAGCCTTAGGTGCTTAAAATATGAACGACGGATGTAGAGAATCAGAACACCCGATTTTTCTCGTCTGAGGGAAATGACCAAATGCCCCTGAGGTCATTTCCTGACCCGAACTCGAGGGTAACCAACTTGGTCATCCTCGAAGGGTTAACTCGATGTTTGAAGGGGATTGAATGGCCTTTGAATGCTTTCGGAAGCTAAAATTTCGCTTTTCAGCTGGTCAAAATGACCAAAATACCCCTATAGCGCTTTTACGCTGGTAAAAGGTGCCGCTTGAGCCCTAACTTTCCCTGAGGTTTAAAAACATGATTTCATGTGTCTAGAGGTCTCTGTTCAAGTCCCGGTGGTCCCGGCCAGTTTTAGTGCAAAATTACGATTTTGCCCCTAGAATAGTATTTTTGAGCTTAATGACGTAATTAAGCAAACCTAAGCAATATTAGGCTCTAAACGAAGATTAATTTATTTCCCTAATTAATCTAGAGTCAAAATAATTTATTAAAGTTAATTAGAACCTAAAATATCTTAGATTAAACTTAAATCCCTTTTTAGAACTCAAGATTCCTAGTCTTGGAATCTTGAATAGTATTTTCTCTCCAATTCCTTAAATCAAGGAAATGTGTCTAGAGTTGTTTAGACTCTAAATTGAGGATTTAACTCTCTAATGGTGCAAGACCACTCCTTAATTATGTCTAGACCACCTTAATTACCCATTTCCCTTACCTAAACACTTTCTTACAAATTCCTAATCTTAAGCATAATCAAAGATACACCTAAACACACCTCTAAACCACAATTAAAATGCAAGAAACTCTCCTCCCTTGGCTAATGAAGTTTCGCCAGCACACTCCACATTGGCCACCTGTTTAATTATTTTCTCACCCAAAGAACCATGCTTGAGGCCATACCTTGAACCATACCTCACCATACCTTAAGCCATACCTCACCATGCCTCAAGAACACATTATCTCACCTCATGGAACTCATGGAAGCCCTCCAATCTGCACATATGGTCAAGCTCCTCTCCTCCATGAGCTCCTCCATTTGTTTCATTTCTCTATAAATAGAATGCCTTGAGGAGCTTGCACCACTTTTTAGATCATTTGCTAAGTTTAGAAACCACCCAAAGCTTTTCTTTTTCTCTCAAAGTCTTTGTGTTCTTCAAGTTCTTGGAGTTCTTCAAGTTCTTCATCTTCTTCATCTTCTTCTTCCATCTTCAAGTTCATCACACCAAGTAGGGATTTTCTTTCATGCATTCTTTCTTTAAAGTTCTTGTTCTAAGCTTAATGTTCATAGTTTCTCTTGATTCTTTTTAGAACTTCTTTTTCTTTCCTTTACCTTTTCATTTTCGGCCATAGGCCTTGGAGAACAAAGGAATGAGAGCTTGATGATGAGAGTTTCATGATGATGTTCATCACTTGAAACAAACTCTAGAGCTTGATTTTTGTTCTTGAGCAAAGTGTTTCTAGATTTTCCTTTCTTGAACTTTTGAGAACTTTAACTTGATGGTGTTTTAAAATGGCTCTATGAACTCAATGATGAGTGACTCAAGTGATATTGGTGTTAATATATCATCAAGGTCATGAACTCTAGAGTTTTAAAAAGCACTTTTCTCTTCTTGGAGATTCCCGCCATTTCCTTGAGATTTTCTAAGTTTCATAGTTTGATTCCTCAAAGATATTATGTTGAGTCTCTAAGAACTCCAAGCTTGACTTTACCTTTGTTTGAATGAGTTTGGGTTAAGGTTTAAATTCCTTTAAAGTCTTGTTAAGAGCTCTAGATAGATAAAATGAACTTGCATAATTTATTTTATGCTTGCATTCATATTTACATTCTTGCTATGCATCTTTACTTTCAAGCTTAATCACCTAAGAACATAAAGATTAAAATGGAACTTGTATCATCACTTAATTTAATTCTCAAGCCTTTCTATTTCTCGCCTTAAAGTCGATTGTTGCTGGGGCCTAGAGCACCAAAATAAAGAATTGAACTTGCATTATCACCTAATTAATTTCTCAAACGCCTATCTATTTCGGCCTTAAAGTCGATTGTTGTTGGGCCAAGAGCACTAAAATAAAGAATTGAATCTGCATATTTACTTTCAAGCTTGCATCGCTTAAGATTATGTCGCATATTTACTTTCAAGCTTGCATCGCTTAAATTATGCCTTGCATATTTAATTTCAAGTCATCACTTTACTTTAAAAGCAAGATTAAAAATGAAGAGCATGAGCACGCTTAGTTTATGTCGTAACTTAAGAACCTAGAGCTCAAGACTCTGCCCATTTCATTCCAAGTTAAAGTTGAATGTAAACCATACTTTGAATGTATGTTTTTCGCCAAGTAGTGAGGATGGACTTCCAAATGAGTTTTCATCTAGCTACTAAGACCAATAGCCTATGTTTTAAGTGTTCCTTAAAGTTTTACAATTCTTATATAAGGTTATGTCATTGTAAGTTGTGATTCCAATCTCTTTAGGATGGAATATGTTTTGGTCACTGACCTAAGGCTTCACTTAGCCTGTTGATGGTTTAAAATGTCTTGGAAAGAGTTCTAGAAATTCTAAATTGATTCCAAGAGAAACTAGTTAACTTATGTACCTAGAAATGTCAATTTACTTCTCTTATTGAGGCAAGATGTTTTCGGTTCTGATGTGGTGAATGTGATGCTGTATGATGATGTTTTCATGTGTTGGAATGTGTGAAAATATCGTATGATGATGTAGAAGCTTATCCTATGCATGATAGGTGAAAAACTAGCTAACTAGAAATACCGTGAAAGCTAGAATTTAACATAGTTTTGACCCATTTGTTTATGGAACTAATCCAAACTGTTTTAATGGGGACATAATCAGATTTATATTGTTTAGACATGAAAACTTGGTATCATTTGAGTTAGAATTGAATTCTAGCACCTATGGGGAAACTAGTAACTAGAAAACCGTAAAAATGCAAATGTAGAACTCTCTAATATTTAATTCTCTGAATTATGTCCAGCACTCTTACAACATGATAAACATGATTAATAATTAGTCCTTAAGCATAGGAATGCTCTCATAATTGATTTAGATTTAATCCATAGCACCTTCATAAAATCGGAACCAAGAAAGGGTCTAAAACGTAAGTTCTAGAACTCAGATTCACCTGTAGGATTTCCACCCTATGCTATTCAGATTCAAAAGTAAAATGAGAGGATTATGAATGATGTTTAATTATGAGCCTTAGGTGCTTAAAATATGAACGATTTGATGTAGAGAACTATATCTCAAGATTAAGACCCGTAAGCGGTCAAAGCATAAGCCACCGTAAGGGTAAGCGCTTGGATGATTTATGATGATGCATGAAGTATGCTAATGATGATGATGTTATTTGTAACGCCCCAATTTTTACTGTAATTTTTACTGTCATTGGAAATTACTGAATTACCATAGGTAATTATTACATAAGATTTGTGCGCCAACAATCCTTAATAAAAGGAATATAACATTAGAAGATAGGTTAGGTGCGATTCATGCGAGAGTCGCAAATCCCGAATTTCAGACGCGTAAAATGACCAAATGTCCCCTGGTTATTTTACTCGTAAATGAGGATTGTGGGTCCTACATATTCTCAAGGGGATGTTTTGAGAATAATAAGGGATTGTTTGTGTTATGTGTGTTAATAGAGCAGAAGAATCCCAATTTTGAGTTCCGACGCTGAATGACTACAAACGCCTCATGGGTCGCTTTAACTCCGATGTCGTGCGACTGAGCCCGAACCTCACTAAAATGTTTTAAAATGTTTTTTAAGCCATGATTAACCATTGGTTAAGCTCGGGTGACCTCGGCCAATTTTAAGTCAAAGTACTATTTTGCCCCCTGCTTAAAGGCGCGCTTTATGATTTCGATTTTCGATTCATATACGAAACCTAAGCAATATTAGGCTCAAATTAAAGCTTATTAAATTCTAAATATTAATCTAGATTCAAAATTATGTATTTAGATTGATTAGAACCCAAAATTGCTCAAAAACACCCAAATTCCTTACTAATTCACTTAAGCCCTTAACCGTAAATTCTCTAAATTACATGAATACCTTGCCTACACCTAAATAATGCATGGAACACACAAATTTCACTTCTTTGGGCTGTAATGCACGAAATTATTGATGCCATTATGCAGCTGAATTATTTCCAAAAGTTGCACTAAAAAATGCCAAAATGTCACCATAAGAGACATAATTCCTTAATTTCATACAACTTTGTCTAAAATGATTTTTCCTCCATTATTTCTCCTGAAAAATTCTGACAACTACCTCCTCATTTTGGCCAATTAGAAGCCTAAAAATCTTCTATAAATAGGCTTGCTTGAGTGGTCTTGGAATGCTTGGTTCATAACTAGTTTTTAGGAGCACCAAAAACTTTCTTTCTTCCTCCTCTTTGGCTGAATTCTTTCTTCAATTTTTCAAAGAGATTTTGTGTCATTTCACTTCAAGAAATCAAGTTCTCTTCCTCTTCTTCAACTCAGATTAGGTAGGGAGTAGTTTCTAAATTTATTTCTATGCTTTGAGGAGTTGTGTTTTTAGCTCAAAATGATGAAATTATGAATTTACCTTAGCTTTTCATTTTGGTTTTCCTCTTCTTTTTTTAACCAATTTAGGCCATATGGCCTAGGTGGAACTAAGATGATGGCTTGATGATGAGGACCTTGAGGGTGGGTTGTAAATCCATCACAAGTTAGGCCTCTAAAGCTTGAAAATTCCACTTGATGCAAAACTTTAAAGAATAATACTTTATGATGCTAAAACAATGATTTTTTAGTTTAGAACTTGAAAGATGTATTCTGTTTTATGTTTTATTTGATGTTAAGATATGTATTGGGTTGAATTTATAATTGTTTTAAAGTCTTGAAGGAGCTCTAGTAAAGAAACAAAATGAATTTTGCATCCATGATTAAGTTTATGCTTTGCATAACCATGTTTACCTTCTATGTCATCACTAAATTTTCAAAGAATGAATAAATGAACTTGCATTTTCTATGTTTAAATTCCAAGCTTGTATTTCATATTTATGTTTCAAGTTATCACTTAATCTTTCAACATAATAAAGAGGTTGCATCTCATATTTAATTTATGCTCACTTTATTTTATAATGGCTAAAAGAATCAACGCATTGACATATTTATTTTATGCCATCACCTAACGATCCTAGAGCTCAAAGACTTGCCCATGTATCACAAGCAAAGAAATATGATTATTGAGTTAAAGAATTTATTCTTTAAAAAGTCTTGAGATTGGAGCTTAAAAGATGTAATAATAATTTTCTCCCTATCATTATCCTCAGCGGACTACCGCCGCCTCCGGTTTCTTAATATTTCTTTCTCCTCTATCGTCCTCAAGTATGGATTACCGCCGCTCCAGCTTTCTTGTATCATGTTTATATTTCATGTTCTTGCATCATGTTTTATTTTCAAGTCATCACCTTAAATCTTAAAGATAAAGAAATGGAATTGCATATCATATGTATAATTCCAAGCTATCACCTTATAAAGATAAGATTAAAATAAGGTTGCATAGCATGTTTATAACTCTAAGATGTCACCTAAATCTCTAAAGCTCAAGACTTACTCCTTTTATCTTAAGTGAGAATTTTAATTGTGAAGATCCTCCCAAATTTGACAAGAGAACTAGTTTCTAAATGAGTTTTAAGGCTTTGCAAGGATTTTACGGGAACTAGTATTTTATATGCACTTAAAATATGATTCTATGTAATTGCATGAGGTTCATGATCTCGCCACTGATCCGAGTTTAGTATCAATGTGTGATAATTATGGTTTATTGTTAAGAGAATGATTCATAATTGGTTTAGTAACTAATTAGTTCTATAATTGATAATTCTATGTAAGGATTGCATGCTTATTAAGTACTTGATATCATTGAATGATTTCGCTTGCATGTTATAGTTGTTGTTGCAAATAATGAGAATGCTTATACATGAAATATTCTTTATTATGTAAAATTTACCTTTGTTGCTAGAAGAAAGTGTATCATTGTAAAAGTGTAATTTGGAAAGGTTCGCTAAGGAAAGACTTGGTATTTAAGCTGTCCATTATGACCCACCTCTCTTTCCGGGAATCTCCCATATGCATGACTACAGCTGATATATATTATTCTAGTTTAAGACTATAAATAAGAAAATGTTATGATGTTTATGAATTCTATTGTGATATAACATGCAAAAGATTTAATGGTGACTTAAACTTATAAGAAAATGATCCTTTGGAACCATCAGACTATAGGTGGTGAAAAGGTGATTTTAGCCCCCTAACCCGTTTCTTCTCTCAAAAGGGTAGAAGTCGTGGACTTTAGCTTATCAAAAGGGATAAGTATATGCTAGTGACGACTAAGTAAAAGTATGAGCTCATAACCTAAATTATCTCCTCAAAAGCGGTGGAATATAGGGGTGGCTCCAAGGGAAAATAACAATGATGATGATAAGATTTTAAGTCACCTAAGGCACTAAAGAAATGAAATATGTGCATTATGTCCACGTGTGTAGCTACATTATATGACATTCTTTTTTATGCATGTTATTTGATAATGATGATGAGCAATATAATGTAAATGATAAAGGAAAAGTTCATTGTAAATATGACATGTTAAGATTATGATGCATTATAAGACGCATGATTAAAAATTGA
>JAVHNM010000254.1:0-10503 GCA_031216125.1 Dalbergia cochinchinensis
CATATATATATAATTTGCCCACTTATAAGTGCAGGACTTAATTTAGTACAGGGAAATGCATAAAAGAAAATACAACATAAAACATGAACATAATCTACTTCCCTACGCAAGTGCAACCTAATAGGATAACCTCTAAACAAAAGAAGGTTTATCCCCATCTAAGTGGTGTGTGCTCTAACCGGTACTCCATCTGGCCGATCATCACCTCCTATCGACGTCAGATCTCGTGAACCAGGCAAGTATCCGAAACCGTGCGAGCTCCTCGGCGTAAGAGGCGAGCAAGGGGATCGAGTGACCCTGATGCACTTGGCATCTCCGGTCGTCGTGCAAGACTGGGTGAAGTCACGGTATCTCTCACCGCCTCCCTCATCAATGGTGGAGAGGGCAGAGCTCTCGCTATACGGATGAGTAGGCGGGTCCTCAGACGGCCTGGTCTCCGAAAGTAGGTCCGGCACGAATCGGAATAGTCTCGCATGGCTAAGGAGGCGGTGTGCATGCCGAGCACTCTCTGCGTCATGCATTATCGTGAGCGACGCTCAAAACCCGGCTCGCCGCCGCCATAGGGTGCAGTCGGGGAGAAGCGATGGGTGTGCCGCGGGATGAGCGGAAGGCGTCCCATTACATGAAAACCCGCACGTGCACTGCGCCAAAATGGTATGACCAGTGAGCCGGGTCATAGTGCACCTCCCATGTCGGGGTGTCCACGCGAACACTACGTAACGCCGCCATCTAAAGACGTGACGGAAAGAAAGAGATAGAGGGAGTGAGAATCTTGCTAAAGAATCTCAGTAGGGCCTCCTACTACCTAGGTGTCATCATCTACGTCCTCAGGACCTTGGGTTTATTTATTCAAAGTGACTGAGCATGTATTAGGTTCATTTTAAACTTTAAAATATATTTTAGCCAAGGTCCATTCATTTTAGGATGATCTTAATGTCATGGATGCAACATATTAGAAAATGTATGCATGGCACTACCTAATGCACATACATAAAACATAACATCAAGCATCATCATTCTTGGTGGCCTAAAGTGGCAATAGTAACATTCATATGGGACAAAACTTAGTGACATAATCATAATCATGAAACTTCTCTTCCTCATGGGCCACTCTAAAAGACAATCGAACTGGGGGTGCTCGGTAGAACCTGTGTCACCCAGAACGTGTCATACATCTAGGTTATGAGCTCATACCTTAACTAGTCATCACTAGTTCTTACTTACCACTTAACGATAAGCGTATCATAAATCATAAATCCCGACTATCTGAGTACTGGTTAAGGGCAAAACCTCTTAGGGTGCTCGGCGAACCTGTCACCTAAGAGTATAAAATGGTACCGATGTCACATGAGTTCTATGGAGGTGCTCGGCCGAACGGTGTCATCCTAGAACCCATCTTAGTACCTTAATTTTCAAAATCTCTTTAAGTCCCCAAATTTGCCGGAAATTCAAGCGGCACAACGGTCATTACAATCAATTTCCTTCCAAATTTGCTTTATGCCACATAAACATATAGTCTCATAAATTCTCATATGAATAACATCATCATCATTAGCATACTTCATGCATCATCATAAAACATCCAAACGCTTTACCCTTACGGTAGCTTATGCTTTGACTCCTTACGGGTCTTAATCTTGAGATATAGTTCTCTACATCCGCTGCTCATATTTTAAGCACCTAAGGCTCATAATTAGACATCATTCATAATCCTCTCATTTTACTTTTAAATCTGAATAGCATAGGGTGGAAATCCTAACATGTGAATACGGGGTTCTAGAACTTACGTTTTAGACCCTTTCTTGGTTCCGTTTTCGCCGAAGGCGCTATATATTAAATCTAAATCAATTATGAGGAATTCCTATGCTTAAGGACTAATTATTAATCATGTTTACCATGTTGTAAGGGTGCTGGATAGAATCCAGAAAATTAAATGTTCTAAGAGTTCTACATTTGCATTTTTACGGTTTTTCTAGTTACTAGTTTCCCCATAGGTGCTAGAATTCAATTCTAACTCAAATGATACCAATTTTTTCATGTCTAAACAATCTAAATCTGATTATGTCCCCATTAAAACAGTTTGGAAAAGTTCCATAAACAAATGGGTCAAAACTATGTTAAATTCTAGCTTTACGGTATTTCTAGTTAGCTAGTTTCTTACCTATCATGCATAGGATCGCTTCTACATCATCATATGATATTTTCACACATTCCAACACATCAAAACATCATCATACAGCATCACACTCATCACATCAGAACCAAAAACATTTAACTTAAATGAGAGAGTTAAATTGACATTTCTAGGTACATAAGTTAACTAGTTTCTCTTGGAATCAATTTAGAATTTCTAAAACTCTTTGCAAGACATTTTAAATCATCAAGAGGCTAAGTGGAGCCTTAGGTCAGTGACCAAAACATATTCCATCCCCTAAAAGGGATTGGAATCACAACTTATAATGACATAACCTTATAAAGATTTGTAAAGCTTTAAGGAAAACTTAAAACGTAGACTATTGGTCCTAGTAGGTAGATGAAAACTCATTGCAAGTCCATCATCACTACTTGGCCGAAAAACATCCATTCAAAGAATGGTTTTACATTAAACTTTAACTTGGAATGAAATGGGCAAGTCTTTGAGCTCTAGGTTCTTTAAGTTGCGACATAACTAAACGTGCTCATGCTTTTCATTTTTAATCTTGCTTACAAATTAAAATGATGACATAAATTAAATATGCAAGGCATAACCGTAACGTGCAAGCTTGAAAGTAAATATGCGAAGCATAATCTTAAACGCAAGTGCTTGGAAAGTAAATGTGCAAGATTCAATTCTTTATTTTAGTGCTCTTGGCCCAACAACAATCGACTTTAAGGCTTCGAAATAGATAGGCATTCGAGAAATTAATTAGGTGATGATGTAAGTTCAATTCTTTATTTTAGTGCTCTAGGCCCAACAACAATCGACTTTAAGGCCGAAATAGAAAGGCTTTGAGAATTAAATTAAGTGATGGTACAAGTTCCATTTTAATCTTTATGTTCTTAGGTGATAGCTTGAAAGTAAAATGCATAGCAAGAATGTAAATATGAATGCAAGCATAAAATAAATTATGCAAGTTCATTTTATCTCTCTAGAGCTCTTAGCAAGACTTTAAAGGAACTTAAACCTCAACCCAAACTCATCAAACCAAGACAAGGTAAAAGTCTAGAGTTCTTAGAACTCAACATAACATATTTAGAAAATCAAACATTTTGCATGTAAGAAGAATGGTAATGGCGAAACTTCAAGGAAAGAAAAGAAATATTTGAAACTCTAGAATCCATGATCTTGGTGATATATTAACACCAACATCATGAGACCTCATCATTGAGTTCATAGAGTCATTTTAAAACATTATCAAAGTTAAAGTTCTCAAGAGTTCAAGAAAGGAAAAACTAGAAACACTTTTGCTCAAGAACAAAGATCAAGCTCTAGAGTTTGTTTCAAGTGATGAACATCATCATGAAACTCTCATCATCAAGCTCTCATTTCTTTGAACTCCAAAGGCCCATGGTCAAACATAAAGAGGAATGAGGAGAAGAAAAGAAGTTCTAAAAAGGATCAAGAGAAACTATGAACATAAAGCTTAGAACAAGAACTTTAAAGAAAAGAATACATGAAAGAAAATCCCTACTTGGTGTGATGAACTTGAAGATGGAAGAAGAAGATGAAGAACTTGAAGAACTCCAAGAACTTGAAGAACACAAAAACTTTGAGAGAAAAAGAAAAGCTTTGAGAGTTCCTAAACTTAGCAAATGATCTAAAAAGTGGTGCAAGCTCCTCAAGGCATTCTATTTATAGAGAAATGAAACAAATGGAGGGAGCTCATGGAGGAAGAGGTTTCGGCCATGAGGGTGCAGATTGGAGGCTTTCCATGAGTTCCATGAGGTGAGATAATGTGTTCTTGAGGTATGGTGAGGTATGGTTCAAAGCATGGTGAGGTATGGCTCAAGGTATGGCTCAAGCATGGCTCTTTGAGTGAGAAAACAATTTAATATGTGTGGTAATTGGGGAGGGATGGCCGAATATGCATCAGCCCATGGGGGAGGGTTCTTTGCATTTTAATTGTGGTTTAGAGTTGTGTTTAGGTGTATCTTTGATTATGCTTAAGATTAGGAATTTGTAAGAAAGTGTTTAGGTAAGGTAAATGGGTAATTAAGGTGGTCTAGACATAATTAAGGAGTGGTCTTGCACCATTAGTGAGTTAAATCCTCAATTTAGAGTTTAAACAACTCTAGACACAATTCCTTGATTTAAGGAATTGGAAAGAGAAAACACTATTCAAGATTCCAAGACTAGGAGTCTTGAGTTCTAAAAAGGGATTTAAGTTTAATCTAAGCAATTTTAGGTCCTAATTAACTTTAATAAATTATTTTGACTCTAGATTAATTAGGAAAATAAATTAATCTTCGTTTAGAGCCTAATATTGCTTAGGTTTGCTTAATTACGTCATTAAGCTCAAAAACACTATTCTAGGGGCAAAATCAAAATTTTGCACTAAAACTGCCCGGGACCACCGGGACTTGAACAGAGACCTCTAGACACATGAAAACATGTTTTTAAACCTCTGGGGAAAGTTCCGGGCTCAAACGGCACCTTTACCCGCGTAAAAACGCTATAGGGGTATTTTGGTCATTTTGACCCGAAACTGCGGAAAACGAAATTTTTGCTTCCGAAAGCATTCAAGGCCATTCAATCCCCTTCAAACATTGAGTTGACCCTTCGAGGATGACCGAGTTGGTTACCCTCGAGTTCGGGTCAGGAAATGACCTCAAGGGCATTTTGGTCATTTCCCTCGGACAGAGAAATCGGGGTGTTACAAAGCCATCATGTATGAGTTTAAAGGTCATGAAGGCCAAAAACTCAAGAAGGAAACCAAGAGAGTTTTAAAAAGAAATTCCAAGAGGTAGCTAGAGAAAAACTCATTTTTCATGGAAATGAGATGCAAAGAAACACTCCTACCTAGAGTGAAGACAAAGAGCTTGAACTTTGAGAGAAGAAAACAAGATGATGAGCTCCTCCAAAAGGCTTGATGTTTTCGGCCAAGGGGAGATAAGGAGGTTAGAGTTGTGTTTGAGGTGAGGTTGTGTTTGAGATGAAATATTTGAGAGGTTTGATGGTGATTCAAGGTTATGGGGTGATGTGTGAAGGTTATGAGATGATGATGATGAAGTAAAGAGATGAAAAAAATGAAGATGAAAAAGAAAGGAACTCTTTGGGACTAGAGAGAAAGAAAGAAACTAGCAAGACTACTCTAAGCTTTAGCAAATGCTCAATGTGCATCCAATGCTAACACAAGCTCCCTATTTATAGAAAAACAAAGTGATAGGTGAGAGAATGGAAAGCATGGCTGATGGTAAGAAAGAGAAAATATCTCTTTGATGGTGTCATACAAGCATGGTTTGAAGCATGGAGCTCATGACACAAGGTATGGTTTCAAGCATGGGTTTTTGAGTGATCTTTTCTTTAAATTGTGGATGAAATTAGGCTTCTAGAAGACCAACATGGCTGGAAGTTTTTCAGCCACAAATAATTGAAGAGAATGATTTATTTTACTTGGTTATTCATTTGGAAAAGCAAGCTTGATTGAAATTATGACAAGGCATGACAAGTAAGGTGATTTGAGGTGATTTTCCTTTAAGTTTGAAATGAAATAATTCATGAAAATGGGGGATGATTTTCGATCAGATTTGGGCAGCAAGGAGAGAGGAAAAATATTCCATGTAATTGGGTGTTAATGATAGGATTAAGTGTAGGTTAGTTTAGGTGCAAGGTTAGGAGTAATTAAGCTTAAGTTTAGGTAACTAAGCATGTGTATTAGGAATTTTATGACAAGGTTAGGAGTGCTCTTACATCATTAGAGAATTTAAAAACTCATTTGTGAATAAACAATGTGTATCACAATCCCATGATTTAAGGAAAAGGAGAGAAAACACTATTTGTGCACTATTTGCACACTATTCATTGATTCCTACACTCAAAGTCCTTGAATTTAAAGATAGGGTTTTAAGTTTATCTAAGCAATTTTAGGTTCTAATCATCCTTATTAAATTATTTTGACCTTAGATTAATTATGGAAATTAATTAACCTTCGATTAGAGCCTAATATTGCTTAGGTTTCGCTTAACTGCAGTGTGATTAGGTGTAAACACACGAAACTACTGGCAAAACTGTAATTTTGCACTTATTTTGTCGGGACCTCCGGACCAAAACTGAGACCACAGAATACATAAAAATGTCTTTTAAACCCATCCTGGAGAGGTTTCGGGTTCATCCCAAGCACTTGCAAAAAGGGTAAAACGCCATAGGGGCATTTTGGTCATTTTGACTGAAAACTTCAAAATGAGATTTTCGATCCCGGAAAGAAACACAAGTCATCCAATCCCCTTCCAATATTGAGTTTGCCCTTCGAGTACTGCCGGACCTAGCTTTCCTCGAATTCCAGGCTGATAATGACCTCAGGGGCATTTTGGTCATTTTCACTCTAGCAGAAAATCAGGGCGTTACAGGTTCGACCAAACTACCTACATCCAGTACTCAACAAATGTTGAGGTTCCACTAAAAACATCTTTCTTAACCTAAGAAAGAACAAATGGATAGTCTTTACATTAGCTTTCCCAAGCTCTTATCTATGACCTATAGAAATCATTAACTGCCTCAAATTGAGTAGTTCTTTACTAGCCTCTCTAAGCTGAACCGAGTAATTTTTCCCAGCTTCTCCAAGCTGAACTGAGTAGTCCTTCCCAGCCTCTCGAAGCTAAAACCCATGACAGTAATAACCTTTACTACCATGTTGAAAGTAGTTATTCATCATCCTCTCCAAGCTAAACTAGGTAGTTTTGCCCCAGCCTCTCTAAGTTGACAGTAGTCTTGCCCCAGCCTCTCCAAGCTGCAAGTAGTCTTTAACTAGCCTATCCAAGCTAAATTGTGATCAGCAAGAGCACTTCACTATCGCGTTACAAGTAGTTTTACATTAGCCTCTCCAAGCTATCTTACAACGATCATTATTGGATCGAAGATACAAAAGGTTTAGTGTTTGGGTTGCCACTCAAACTAACTTACACTCAAATTTCCTTAACATATACATGAAAAGTTTCTGTAAAAACTTGAATGACTTCTTTCTATCATTTCTTCCCTAGGAAGAACATCAATCTAACTAAGAACGTAGAAAGAAGATTTTTTACAAGTAAGGAATCTAATTACATAAAGATATGAACCTTACTGGAGATTAAGAGAGATTTTTCTAGAATTTCTTTTTTTTTCCGCAGATTCTCTCTCATTTACATTAGAGCACAACATCTCTGTTTAAAGAAAGTCTTCCATGTGACAGTTGCCTATGATTTGTTTTTCTAGGGATACGTATTGATCATCCATTGGTGTCTTAGACAAATAGTCTAGAAGGGTAGCTTGTTTGTCTGTCAAATCAGTTTGCAGAAGCTGTTGTAAAATAGAGGTTTCTGATGTCCTTTAGAAATTACTCTTACTTTCTGAATCGTGATTTCTAAACTTTTCTTCTAAGACTTGGAATAGTTGACTTCAAAAGGCAAGAGAGATGATTAGCCAATTCTGACACTAGGATTTGATTCTTTGAATTTCAAAATTCAAATTCAAATTTCCTTCCATTTCTAGTAATGCTCAGAGCTCCATAGTAACGTGAGCTTTCTGACATGCCGTATCAGATCTTTGATGATATCTTCACTTTCTGATCTTCAATTCAAGCATTTTGATGATGAGTGATATGCGATTATGCTGATTGAAGATAGTATAACATCTAGTCTTTAGAGATTGCTTGAAATCTTCATGTAAGCATACTTTCTGATGTCTAGTGCTACTTTCTGAAGGCTTAGAACTTGGTTTCTTATAGCATTGATAACTTCTTCTCATCGTTAGCTATCAAATGCTTGAATAAGGGTATAATTTCACTTCCATTTCAATTCAAATCTAGTAACATAAGATAAACATGTTTACACATGCATAGTGAAATATATTCTCATTTGAGTAAGCATTGCTCTTTCTAAACAATAGAAACCCAAACCCATATAATCTTACAAGAAACTCAAGACAAACATCAGTCATTTTTCAAAGCATTTTCTTTAAATTGGCTTTGTTGTCATTCAAAACTAATTAGCGCATATTGATAGGGTTCTGGAGCTAACAATCTCCTCTTTTTTATGATGACAAATCAATTTCAAGAAAAATCTTTTAAAGAGATATTGAAAGAAATATTGCTGAAATATAAGCATGATATTTCATATTCTTTCAATTTTATCACTAAAAAGAGATTTTCAGAAGTTCTTTTCTTAAGGCATGATATGGATCATATAAAGACATTTTTGGCCTGAGGTGACTTTAATCAAAGCTGATGTTACGCACTTTACGAAAGGTATTAGAGCAAGATTTCAAAGAAAAAAACATTTAAGCCATGAATATACAAAAACAACTTGATTCTTGGTCGTGAAAAGAAGCTTTTTGAAGATCTATGTACTTGAAAAACTTAACAAGAAATACTTGTGATGTTTTATCTTGATTAGATTCATTTTTAGCACGTCTTTATCCAAAAGAATTTGTAAGAAAAACACATTGATGCTTATGTAGTTTCTGATTCTCAGAGAAACCTTCTAAAAGATAATATCAACATATTGCTATGCAAGGTTTCTGAAGCTCATTAGAGATCAGTCCCTAAATTAGGCTATGAAACTTTTCTCATAAATATCATAGCATGAAAAGATATTTTTAAAGCGAAGGTATATGCTCTTTTAAAACAAGTTTTGTCTTATAAAAAGAACATAACACATTTTGACATATAAACACAGCACACTTCAAGAGAGTTTTGAAGCTTGTTAACTGATTTTAGTTGTTTCAAAACATGTAAGCATGAGTTTCTGAAGACTTGTCAGAAACCATTCACAACTATACTCTAATCAAGTTATACATACCTCTTTAGAGACATTTTATATGTGTGGCAAAGATATTGTGTTCTGTTAAAGCTAAAGAAAAATGATTAAGCACATCATCCATATCAAGGCTCAGTAGATTTAAACAAGTATCAGAACAACAAACAACTTGTGCTCCTAAAGATACTTTGCCAATGTTGAACATAGAACACATGTAAGCTAAGTATCCAGTGTATAGTTGAATAATCAGGACAAAGCATATGCATAAGAGATAAGAAGCAAACATCTAACAAAGAGATATATGATTATTTGAACATAGAAAGAGCATCAATATGAATGAGAGCTTAATAAGAGAACATATGTATGTGACAAAGCTTAAATGAAACAAAGCATGAAACAAGGATGACATATATGCGTTATAAAAGATCATGATATATATGAATAATGAAGCATAAACGATATGTTTAAAAACATAAAAGAAACTAATCGTTAAGAGATTTACAAATATATATATATATATATAGAATTATCAAAAGAAGAAAATATACTAAACAAAATTCTCTGAGCTTCCTTTCAACATAAGCTCCCCCTAAATTTTTCAGCATAGCCCTCATACCATAGCATAGCTCCCTCTCAATTCCATAGCATTTGATTTTTTTTCATTTCTCATCTTCTCCTCTTTTTGGCATCATAAAAAAGGAGCTGTGCCTGGAAACAGACGCTGCAGCATCTGAAAAATCTGAAGCTATAGATCCTCCATATGTCTGAATTGGGCACCATACTCTATGATAGTTGCCTCAAATCTATCCTGTCTAGAGGAAATCTCCCTCAGATTCTGCAGGATGACCTGATAGCTTGCTGAAGACTTAGTTGAGGATGAAGGCAACAGATTGATAGGTGCAGGAGCAACTCTGGGAGATGGCTCAGGGATGTCTAGAACTGCAGTCTCCTTTAATTTAGGTGAAACAATCTGAGTCTTATCTTGTGTAGCAGATAGAGGTAAAGAAGGTGTTGCATGATTAGTTGCAAATGTGGCAGGAGCAGAAACACAGATGGTATGTGTAACACCCTAAAACATTATTTAAAAATTAGTTTGAGCTTTCTTAGTCATAATTTCAAAAATTTGATAGTTTCAATAATGATGAGGACGGTTTAATAGATTTGTTAAAAAATAAGTGAATAGTAACTTTACTGGCTTCATGGACTTATCGAGACGGCCGAAACCCTAGATCTAGGACCAGGAGATGCTCGGAATTGAGAAAAGAGAGGGTTAAGGTTAGAAATAGTTAGAAATGAGGATTTTAGGCCTGGAATTAATTTTCGGGCAATGTTTGATTACTCGGGTAGGATGTTTTACCCGTTCGGTAAAATTTCGGTATGCAATTTCTAACACCAAAAGATGGTTTAATCTTTTAAATAGGATAATGTTTATTCTTTAGAGCCAAGTGGATGGCCAAGATTTAATCTTGACTAACAAGACTAAATCCTAGCCATCCATCTCATAATTTCTTTTTAGAAAGAAAGATATACATCTTTGACCACATGATGAGTATATTTGACCAAGGATAAATA
>JAVHNM010000255.1:0-24376 GCA_031216125.1 Dalbergia cochinchinensis
AGTATTTTCAAATTATGAAGAAAGAACCAAAGCAAGGAGTAAAGTCTAGTCATTAATCAGATTCAACCTAGGTGTATCTGGTTAATTACTAGGGTGTTACAATATGTTAAAGAGAAAGTGTAACACCCTTCATACCATAAAGCTATGCTTAAGCCATAACTTTATAATGAGTAGTTGTTACTTGTAAACTCTGCTTGATCTTAGAAGAGTATATATGTATTATTACATATGAGCCTGCTTTTCACAACAAACATAAGCTAACTTCTCTCCATATCTCTAAGTTTGAACACAAATAATACATCAAGAATACATAATTGTATTACTCGATGTCTAAACAACAGTATCCATAACTATATGAAACCCTTACCTTGGGTCATGTAGGAACCCTCTAGCCTAGGTAGGGTACTACTCAAAATTCATCAAAAGCAAATAAAAAAAACTGATTAATTCTCTATTATTGGTTCATCGAAATGTCTAGATCATAGTGCCAATACCAGCTAAAAATCTCCACAAAATAATCACCATCATCGCAATCTATATAAAAAAAAAATGACAATAGCAGGAATGAGAATCAAAGATTCCTAGTAGGTAAAACACTAGTCTACTACATAGTAATATCTGACATAGTCTTAAAATGATTAAAGCATTTTAGATGTCTTATGAAATGATTGCTTCTACTTGTTCTCTCTTTGATCTAACATAATATTCTGAGTATGATTCATCCTCAACTGTATAGTCCCATACCTATATAGTCTTAGAATTTCTCTCATTCTGGTTGTTCATATAATGCTTATCTCGTTTACTTTATTATTTCTTTATCATAAACTCATGAACAACTTTAGGCTTTAGAAAAGAATTACTTATGATTTTCTGATATACTTCTCTTTTGATGTATTGCCTGTGTTGTAAAACCTCTAATTACAACCTGATATACTTCACTTGATATAGTATCTCATACTATATCCTAATATAGATCTCAAACATTTTCTTTATAACGCCCCGATTTTCTGTCTAAGAGAAAATGACCAAAATGCCCCTAAGACCATTTTCTACCCTAAATTCGAGGATAGCCGGCCCGGCAGTCCTCAAAGGGTCAACTCAATGTTTGAAGGGGATTGGATGGTTCTTGAGTGATTTCAAAAACAAAAATCGTGTTTTCTGCAGTTTCGGGTCTAAATGACTAAAATACCCTTATAGCGTTTTGCGCGGGTAGAGGTGCTGTTCAAGCCCGAAACTTCCCCCAAAGGTTTAAAATGACATTTTCATGTGTTTAAAAATATCTGTTTAAGTCCCGGTGGTCCTGGACAGTTTTTATGCAAAATTACGATTTTGCCCCTAACATAGTGCCATTTGAGCTTAATAATGTAATTAAGCAAACCCAATCAATATTAGGCTCTAATCGAAGATTAATTAATTTCCATAATTAATCTAAAGTCAAAATAAGTTATTAAAATTAATTAGAATCTAAGATTGCTTAGATTAAACTCAAAATCCCCTTTTTCTTTTAAAAATTCAAGTTCCCAAGACATAGAATCTTGAATAGTATTTTCACTATTCACTCTTCATACTCCAAGAAGCCTAGGTAAAGTAGGATTTTGACCCCACTAATGGGCTAGAGTGCTCACTAATCATACCTTAACATAGCCTTGATTACGTATCCTTTCACTTACTTACCTACAAGTTCCTAATCCCAAGCCTAATCAAAGCTATACCTAAACACACCTCTAAACCACAATTAAATGGAAGATTCCCTCCCCCCCCCCCATTCCATGGAGAAGATGGCACCACATCACCCTCCAATATCCACCACATGTTTGAATTCTTTCATTCAAAGAACCATGCCTACACTATGCCTAAACCTATGCCTAAACCCATGCCTACACCTTACCTTGAAATGACATAACCAAGAGATATTTTCTCCCTCCTTCCCTAAAAATGGCGCCATTCTTCCCCCTTTTTCACCCCTCATGTTTTGTTTTTCTATAAATAGCACACTTAGCTGAACTTCAACCACCTTTAGTCATTTGCTAAGTTTTAGTTTTCTAGAGCACTCAAAGCTTTCCTTTTTCTCTCAAAGACCAAGAGTTCTTCTTCTTCACCTTCTTCATCTTCTTCAACCTCATTTCACTTGGTAGGGATTTTGTTTTAAATGTTTTAGCCATCAAAGTTCTTGTTTAAGTTATGTGCTTTATAGTTTCTCTTGAATCTTTTAGAACTTCTTTCTTCCTCTTTGTTTCTTTTTTGTTTTTGGCCAAGGGCCTTGAGAGACTTGGAAATAAGAGCTTGATAATGAGGATTTCATGATGATATTCATCACTTGAGGAACCTCTAAAGCTTGGAACCTAGTCTTGACTTCAACACTTTTTGGTTATCTATTTCTTTTCTTCTCAAAATTTTGGGTTCTTTTCCTTTTCTTGCTTTGGTTTTTCTTTCTCTTTTTCTTGCTATGATTTCGGTTTATGAAGGCTTGTTCTTGGATAAAAATGACTCAAGGATGAGAGCTCATGATGTTGATGTGGTTGCATCATCAAGACCATGGCCTCTAGAGCTTCAAAGTCCTATTTCTTTCCACCCATGGATTCAGCCATTTTTCTTTTTTCCTTAAGTTATTGAGCTTTCATTTTCAAAGTTATGAAGGAATGTTAACTTGGTTTGTTCTTTCAATCCATTTCCTTAAAGCTTGATGATGATGTTCATACCATATGGTTTCTTTGTAATCCTTGGTGCATGGAACTCTAAAGCTTACTTTACCTTGCTATGATAAATTTTGGGTTAAGGTTTAAGTCCCTCTAAAGTCTTAGATGAGCTCTAATAAGAAATAAAATGAACTTGCACTCACGTTTATATTCAAGCTTTTGCAATTGCATATTTACTTTTGAGTCTTGCATTCATATTTACCTTCCAAGCTATCACTTAAAGTTAAAGATAAGGAACAAAGAACATCTCATATTTATGTTCTTGTCTAGCACATTTACTTTTCAAGTCATCACTTAATAACTTAAAGATTTAAAACGAGAGTTTGCATATCACCTAATTAATCTCAAAGCCTTTCTATTTTGGCCTTAAAGTCGATTGTTGCTAGGCCTAGAGCACTAAAATAAAGAATTGAACTTGCATATTTATTTTCAAGTCTTGCATATTTATTTTCAAGTCTTGCATATTTACTTTAAAGTTCTCACTTTACTCTACAATGAAGAATAAAATAGAATGCATAGCACGTTTACCTTTTGTCATCGCTTAAAAACTATAAGAGCTCAAAGACTTGCCCTTATTATCTCAAGATAAAGTTTAGACATGAAGACATCCCCATGGATGCATATTTCGGCCATGTGATGACGACGAACTCAATATGAGTTTCATCTAGTTGCAAGGGGCCAACAATCTATGTTCAAAGAGTTTTCCTATGTTTTAAGAATTTTGTAAGGTCATTACCAACAACATTTGTAGATTAAACCTCTTCCAAGAGTGTTTTAAATTAGTTACTGCCCTATGATTGTTCATAGTCTCTTTTACAAGATAAATGTTTTGCAAAAGAGTTCTAGAAGTCCTAAAACGATTCAAAGAGAAACTAGTAACTCATGCTGAACTTTAAGCATTTTTTCCAATGGATCCAAAATCCCTTGTATCAATTAAACCAGTTCATAAACTCATCTATTGCATCCTTTATATTCATCCAACTCACATAAATATATGAATCTTCAAGATAAATTTCAGATTTCATAAAATAATTTCAAACATATCTCAAGGACTTATATTAACAAACTAGCCAAACAATCACCAAGTAATAGACATAGATTCTTCCTACCTTTCTTCCAAGCTTTTTGACACACTTTTCTCTAGCTTTTCTTCTCTAATCCAAGCCTCAAACCCACTTTTTAGCAACTTAGATGAGCTACTGTTTGGACTGATTTGAAAGGGAAAAACAAGGTTGTGGCTTGAGTTTGATGTAGAGGAACTGTTCTTGAACTAGTTTATGTGTTTATCTAAAAGTATCCTTTAGAAATATAATGGCTTAATGGAGTTTTGAGGAGAAAACTTGAAGTTGTATGAAAAAAAGAAGAAGAAACGTGAAAGCTGTAACAGAGTAACAGAGAAGGAAAGATAACTATTGTAACATCCCCTACTGCTTTATGGATTGACGACTGTCCCCACAAACCAACACGGGTCTTTTCAAATGGCTTTGTCCTCACTGCACGCTTCCTAGGAAAACTTCCAGGAGGTCACCCATCCCAAAATTGCTCCAAGCCAAGCAAGCTTAATCAGGAGTTCTTTCAGTTTGGGCTACCAAAAGAAGATGCATCTTGTTGGTATAGGTAGTACAAATCAATTCATATAAGCCCTCCTTAATCAGTATAGTCCCATACCTATACAGCCTCGTGATCCCTCTCATTCGTGTGTAATCAGTTCATTCATGTACCCTCCGCTGGCCTCGCCAAGCCGCTACTTGTCCGTGCCTCCTTGCACCGGCGATCACTCCCCGACATCGCAATCCCCGGGCGTTACATGCCCACCAGCTTTTCCCTGGTTCGTCCTCGAACCACACCGCATCGGGAGAGGTGCGTGCTCGATACCATTTGTAACATCCCCTGCTGCTTTGTGGATTGACGACTGTCCCTACAAACCAACATGGGTCTTTTCAGCGTGCTTTGTCCTCACTCGCACGCTTCCTAGGAAAACTTCCCAGGAGGTCACCCATCCCAAAATTGCTCCAAGCCAAGCAAGCTTAACTGTGGAGTTCTTTCAGTTTGGGCTACCGAAAAGAAGATGCATCTTGTTGGTATAGGTAGTACAAATCAATTCATATAAGCCCTCCTTAATCAGTATAGTCCCATACCTATACAGTCTCAGGATGCCTCTGATTCGTCGGTGTATTCGGTTCATTCATGTACCCTCCGCTAAGCTTGCCGTGGCCGCTCCTTGTCCGTGCCTCCTTGCACCGGCGATCACTCCCCGACTTTGCAATCCCTGCCATAACTATTTTCATTTTGACTTATATATATGACACTTACTTAGAGAGAAAGCAATTAGTGTAACTAGTTCAAGTGTTAGGCTAAGCATAGAGTTCAAGAATTGGTGAGTTTATGGTGTTTGAGAATTGGAAATGGAAATATAGAACAAGGGAGAGAAAGTGACGTGAAGAATGTTGCCCAACAGAGAAGAAATACCATTTGTTTTTTTCTTTTTCCTTTATATAATAAAACATACTTTGAGAAAAAGTAATAGATATTACTATTTGCAGATCAATTTGCCTTGTTTTTGTATTAAAAATATCCATATTTATTTAATTATTCTATTTAAAAATTATATGAGATATGATAATATCCATTATTTTTACTAGACTTAGTGTTTTAGTGTACCGGTTATTACCATTTTGGTATACTGATTATTACCATTTTGGTACCCAATTGACATAAAATAAACTTTATCGGGTGAAAATATATAAATACACTTATCTTTATTTTTATCTAAGTCCTTATACCATTTATAGGGTCTCATCCATATTACTCTATATCTCTGGTTAAAAATATTATTATATTGAATTTCTTAATAATATTAAATTAATTTTCATTTTTTATTTTTTTATTTTTTTTATTTTTTTTTACAAACTTTTCATATTGTTGTGATCATAACTGTGTCAATCGAAATTTTCAAAATCCTTATAGATTATTCACAATTACTTATTTTATCACAAACAACAATAAAAAAGGGGGTCATTACAGAAAGACGTTTAAGCTATGGATAAACAACCAGCATGATCATTTGTCAAAAGAAAGGAACTTTCTGAAGATTCTCATGCTTGAAAACTTAACAATTAATACTTGTAATATTTTATCTTCACTAGATCCGTTTTCAGCAAGTCTTAATCCAAAAGAAACTTTTAAAGAAATGCTCAAAGATATGATAAACGAAACAGAGCATTCATAATTTTTTGAAAAACAAACTAATGATTATGTAGTTTCTAATGCTCAGAGAAACCATAAGAAGGATAAGATCAACATATTGCCATGCAAGGTTTCTAAAGCTCATTTCGAGATCAATCCCTGAATAAGCAAGAATGAGCTTTTGTACTGAGCTATGGAACTTTCCCATAAGAACCAAATTATGAAAAAGATGTTTTCAAAACGGAGGATATATAATCTTTTTAAAACAAGTTTTGTAAAAGTATAACACATTACTCTCTGAGAGATTTCTGATCTTGGTCTTTTCAAGATGTAAGTGCAGGTTTCTGAAGACAAGTCAGAAACTATTTACAACCAAACTTTGATCAAGTTATACACAATATTTTAGAAAACCATCTCTTACAAGAGTAAAGGGTAAAGAAAAAAAAATGAATGAGCTCATCATGTAGCTTATAAAACTAGTATTAAAGCAACAATCACCTTATTCTCTTGAAGATACTTGGCCAAGACTAATCATAGAAAACATGTAAGCTAATATCCAAGCGATATCAATAAACATGTCAAAGCATATGCATTCAAGATAAGAAGCAAATATTTGACAGAGATATATGTGATTAGCTGAGCTTAGATAAAGTATTGATATGATTTAGAGCTTAAGATAAAAACAAAACATGAAGTATGATAAACATGTATGCATCAAACACATGAGCTAAGGAAGATATATAGCGTAAAGGACATAAAGAGATCATGATAAAAGAAGAAATGAAAGACTTATATAAACATAACACATGTTCAAAGATATACAAAAGAAATGCTAAAAAAATATGAAAACATGCTAAATAAAAAGAATTCTTTGGGCTTCCTCTCAGTATATCCTCCTCTGAGTCCTCAGCATAGCTCTCATTTCAATATAGCTCCCCCTGAATCTCTTCTGGCACAGATTTTCTTCAATCTTCATTTCTCCTGCTTTTGGCATCATCAAAAAGGATGTGTGCCAGGAAACGATGTCGCATCCATCGAAACATCTCAAGTAGAAAACCTTCCATCTGCTCTTCACTAAGCACCATGTGCGTACAGTGGTTGCTTCAAATCTATCTTGTCTAAAAGAAATCTCTCTAAGATTTCACAAGATGACCTAATAGCTTGCTGAGAATTCGGTTGAAGATGAAGGTGGTATATTAATGGGTGTAGCAGTAGCTTTGGGAGATGGTATAGGGATGTCAAGTGGTATAGTTTCCCCTAAATGAGGTGATTCAGCCCGAGTAATTCTTTATGTAGTAGATGAATGTAGAGAGGATGTTGCAGAAGTTGTAGGATTAGAAGTAGCATGAGCAGAGGAATGCTCAGGAATGTCAGAAGTTTGATACAAGGAAGAAACAACAACTTCTCGAGCAGTAACAGAAGGAAGAAGAACTTCTTTAACTGACACATAGGCGGTAGTATCTTTCACCATAGGAGCTTCAAAAGCCTTAACCATTTCTTCCTCCACAAGGGTAATACAGATGGAAGAAGAAGGTTGAGGTACTATAAGAACAATTGCCATCTATGGTGCAGATGCTTCTTCCTTGGGTACTTCTACAATTGGTTCCATATTGGAGAAGACCTCATTAATTAAAAAGTACAGACCATCCATATGCTTTTCCTTTGAGTGTGGCTTTGGTTCCTCAAGCTTCGACATAATTTCCAGGACTTGGCTAAACTTTGGTTCCTCAGGCTTCGACATGATTGGCTAAACTTTGGTTCCTCAGGCTTCGACATGATTTCCAGGACTTGGCTAACAGTCATAATGTAATGCCCAATGATGTAGTTGGGGAGTGATCTCCGGTACAAGAAGGCACGGACAAGGAGCGACTCCTGGCAGATTTCCAAGCAGAGGAGTACATGAATGAACCGATTACACACACGAATGAAAGGGATCCAAAGACCATATAGGTGTGGGACTATATAGTTAAGGAGGGCTTATATGAATTGATTTGTACTACCTATACCAACAAGATGCATCTTCTTTTCAATTGCCCATCACTAAAAACTCCATAGTTAAGCATGCTTGACTTGGAGCAATTTTGGGATAGGTGACCTCCTGGGAAGTTTTCCCAGGAAGCGTATAAATGAGGACAAAGCATGCTAAAAATACCCACGTTGGTTTTTGGGGGTAGTCATCAATCTATGAAGCAACATGGGATGATACAAATGGTATCAGAGCCTGCACCTCTCCCAGTACAGTGTAGTTCAGGATGAGCTAAGCGAAAGCTGGTGGGCATGTAATGCTCGGTGATGAAGTCAGGGAGTGATCACCAGTGTAAGAAGGCACGAACAAGGAGCAGCTTCTGGTAGACTTCCAAGTAGAAGGGTACATGAATAAACCAATTACACACCTAAATGAAAGGGATCCTGAGACTGTGTAGGTATAGGACTATATAGTTAAGGAAGGCTTATATGAATTGATTTGTACTACTTGTACCAACAAGATGCATCTTCTTTTCAGGAGCCCATCACTAATAAACTCCACAATTAAGCGTGCTTGACTTGGAGCAAGTTTAGGATGGGAGACCTGCTGGGAAGGTTTCCCAGGAAGTGTGTGAGTGAGGACAAACACACTGAAAAGACCTGTGTTAGTTTGTAGGTGTAACGCCCCGATTTTCGCTAAACTTACATAATGACCAAAATGCCCCTGAGGTCATTTTCACCTGAAACACGAGGACGGCCGGCCTTGGCCATCCTCATAGGGTTCATATGTTATATGAAGGGGATTGTATGAGCATGAGTGCCTAACAAAGCGGGAAAACCTCATTTCTGAGATTTCACAGAATGACCAAAATACCCCTGTAATGCACTAAGGCAAGATTAAGTTCCGCTTTGACCTGCACTTTGTTCTGAGGTTCAAAACAATGATTTTAAGGTATAAACTATGTTGGTTTAAGTCCCGGAGATCCCGGGCAACTTTTGGTAAAAATTACGGTTTTGCCCTCAGATATTGCATTTTCGGCGTAATGAGCCGTTTAACTCCAAACCTAAGCAATATTAGGCTCTAATTAAAGGTTAATTAATTTCCATAATTAATCTAGAGCCAAAACCATCATTTAGAATTAATTGGAACCTAAAATTGCTTAGAGAAAATTCAAATCTCATCCTAGTCTTATTCTTTAAAAAGGAATAAGAATCATGAATAGTGTCAAATAGTGTTTCCACTATTCACATCAACTTTTCTTTTCAAGACAAGTTGTCACACCTACATCACTAGTCTTAGAGGTGTTGACTCCCCTAATCCTTCTAGACCACCTCTAACCTAGGAATTGTGGTTTTAATTAACCTATTAGTGCACCTAAGTACCTACTCAAAGAACTTTTAATCCTAAGACTAATCTATGTCACACCAAAGCACACTTCTAGAACATGGTTTGAGGATATATCCTTCCTCCCCAAGGTTGCCCAATTGGCACCACCCTCTCTTTAGAAGTCAATAAAGGTTAGACTAGGTTGTCAAGCTACCCTATGACACATGTCTTGTACTCTTTTCAATCAATGTCCATCTTTCAAGAAAAATGTCATTCAAAGATTTAAAGAATAAAGTATATAGTCAATCAAGGTTTTCAATTCATTTCTAAATTTAAATATTTATGTCTTTCAAGATTCAAAAGAACTATATTTTATCTAGTCATTCAAAGTTTTCTTAAAAGGCTATACATAGACTATGCTTCCTTTACATCTAAACCATGCTTTGAGTTGACAAGTCAAGAAGATATTTTCTTCTTCTTGGGCCATGAAACCACACGGTTTCCTCCTCCTTTGCAGTCCCAATTTTAGTGATTTTGTTCATTCAAGATTTTAAAAATAGGTCACATTTTCAAGACATGTCATAGGCTACACCTAGCTACACTTATGACCATACTTTGGAATGACAACTCAAAGAGGTTTTCCTTCTCCTTGTGGCCACAAATTCGGCCAGCCTTCCCATCCACACATCCATGGTTTAGTTGTCTATAAATAGCTTGCCTTGGTGAGCCTTTGATCACTTTGGTCTTTTGCAAAGGTTTGAGCCAAGAGTAGGTGCTAGTTTTCTCTCAAAGTCTCAAGCTTCCTCATTTCTTTTCCGCTCAAGTTGCCAAGAGTTCCTCAAGCTCAAGTTCTTCCTCCTTTTCCAAGACACAAGGTAGGGAACTCTTTCTAAACATGTCTTTGATTCTTATGCTTGAATCTTGTTTGGGAGTTGATGAATGGTTGAACCTCTATGTTGCTTTCTTTGGTTTCTTCCTTTTCTTCCCTTAGTTTTTCGGCCTTAAGGCCTTGAATATGATGGCTTGATGATGAGTGTTCTCTAGATGTGACCATGAGTCCATGAGACCTCTAAAGCTTGAGTTTTTCTTAAAGAAAGTTGCATTCTTTACAAGTTTAGTTAAAGGAGTTTATGTTTCTCTTGAACATTTTGGATCTTCTTCATTTTCCTTCTTATGTTTTCGGCCATGGAGCCTTTTTTACATGGCAAAAATGTAAGCTTGATGATGAGAGCTTCATGTTGATGCTTATCACATGAACAAACTCTAAAGCTTGAAGCTTTGGCCCTAAACCAAGCATGGTTTTGGTTTTGCTTTCTCCTTTATCATGAACTTTGTTTAAATATTTGTTTTGAAGGGAGCCATGTACTCAATGATGAGGACTTAGGATGTTGATGCTTGATCATCAAGATCTTGGTCCCTAGAGATTTAAAAATGGTTCCTTCCTTTGTTAAGACTTGACCACTCCCATGACTCTTGAAGTCATGTTTTCTCTTGATGCCTTGGTACCAATGGTTTTTCTTTTCTTGTGAAGATGAGTTTTGGGTTGGGACTACGTTCCTCCTTAAAATCTTATAAGAGCTCTAGACAAGATACAAAAGAAACTTGCATTCACGCTACTTTACGCTTTGCATAGCACGATTATTTCTATGCAACCACTAAACCCCAAGACTAAGAATGAACTTGCATTATGCACGTTTAAATTCCAAGCTTTGCATGTCATTTTATATTTCAAGTCCTCACTAAACTCAAAGAATGAAAATGGATATGCATTTCATATTTACTTTGAGCTATCACTTTACTTTCTAAAGGACTCTAAAATGAAGTGCATAGCACGGTTATTTTATGTCATCATCTAAGATACTAGAGCTCAAAGATTTGCCCATTTCATCTTGAGAAGAGGTTAACCATGGAAAACATTCTTGGAATGTACATCTTGGCCATGTGATAAAGATAGCTCCAAGAGGAGTTTATTTAGTCACAAGAGCCTATAGCTCATGTTTTAAGCCTTTCCAAAACATATGTTGTACTCAAAAACATTGTGGGTATGTTCTTAGAATTATAAGGGTTTTGACAAGTTAAAATGGTTGACAAGATGTTTTTTGAAGTTCAAAATTGTTCCAAGAGAAACTAGCCACTATAAGCATTTTAAAGGAATCACCCAAATATGTGTAGACCTCATATTTCGTTTTAAGATGCTGTAATCGACACCCAGCCCATGTAATCGATTACAGAGAGCTCGGATGAGCTCAAACATGAACTCTTGCCCAAAGTAATCGATTACTATATAGTGTAATCGACATACACATTCTGATTCTAGTAATTGATTACCTAATCATGTAATCGATTACCAGATGTTCTAGGGGCCCAAAGAAAGTGTTTTAAACAAAATAATCGATTACAATTCCATGTAATCGACACGTAACCCCTATCCGCCTTGATTCGAAATCTCGGTTGTAATCGATTACAAGTCCCATGTAATCGATTACCGTAACCCTGACCTCCATGTTTTGAAATTCGAGGTCGTGTAATCGATTACAAGACTTATGTAATCGACACGTAACCCAAGCTTTACAAACAATGCTTTTCCGATTTAATGACTTGAAGCTATGATCTTGCATTGCCTGAATCGAGAATTGTTATGACATTAGTCTATGCTTTAGCCTAACATGAATACATGATCTTATATGTTCGATTTCAAACATGATCAAGTTAAGAGGCTTATTGCTCTTGCTTACCTTATGATGATACCATGTGAACTATTATCCCTATGTGATAGCTTGTATTAACATGTTATTATTTCTGTAAAAGAACTTTAGAGATGCCGACGTAGTAATTATGTGTTATGCATTAATTATGTGGCATCTTAAAGAATCATGTTAAACTTAGGATGACTTAGAACATAAGAATGTAATCCTTTGAAACCACCGAATTAAGGGTGGGGACAATGTGATGCTAGCCCCCTAAACCCGCATTTAAAGTCGGGAAGTTGACTTATCCAAATGGATAAAGTCTAGATGCTAATGACGACTAGCGTGGTATGAGCTCATAACCTAGAGTTTTCTCAAAAGGGAGAAATATTAGGGCGGCCCAGTTAAGTAAAGGTTCTTATGTCACCTAAGTAAACCAGTTATATGATTTATGTTTCAAGTACCAGTTATATGATTTATGTTTCAAGTACCAGTTATATGATTTATGTTTCATGTACCAGTTATATGATTTATGTTCCATGTACCAGCTTATATGATTCTCGTTTCTAACGTACTCAAGCTACATGATTTATGTCTATGATTTTAGTATATAGCATATGTAACACAAGTGCCATGTTAAAAAGAACGGATTCTCTAAAATGAGATTTTGGAAAACTCATAATTGAACCTATGTATGTCCATTATTTTATAAATAACCCGAGATTCCTCGAGACGATATGATGACACCTAGGATAGAAGGAAAACCCTACTGAAGTTTCTTTAGTAAGAATCTCACTCCTCTATCTTTTTCCTTTCCATTACGCCTTCAGAGCGAGATGGCGACCTTCGCCCTATTCATTGACACGCCACGGGGAGATCCACCATGACCCGAGCACGGTCATTTCATTTTGAGGGCCTGTACTATGCGCATCTTCATGTTTTTAGGACGGCCATTCGCACACCCCTTGTACAGCTTATCGCTTCTCCTCAAAGATCTCCCTATGGTGACCCCGCGATCTTTGAGCATGCACGCCACGACATGAGAGGAACCCGCGACCCACTCGCCGGTTCGCGGACGCGCCGCAAAGACGTGCCATCATCGCAAAGACTCGCAGGAGGACCCTAAGAGGAATCCCCATGGACCATGAAGGCTCGCTTCACTCCGCCTCGCTGACAGATAGGCAAATGAGGAGACAAACACTCAAATGGCCGAGGGCTTCTGCGTGCCCTGACCACGACTCCCGACGTGGACGACACGCTCACCACAGGCATGCTCAGCACCGCCGAAGCCCGCCCGTGGATTGGCTACGCCCTCCTGCACCCGTGAGTCCGCTATGAAGATTGGAGGGTAGTCCTTAGTGCACGACGTCACATAGTATGGATGATACTCCCTTTGTGTTGAGGTTATCCATCTTAGGTTGCACATGGGTAGGGATGCTTCTTTCCAGCTTCTTTTCCATGTATTCTATTTTTCTCACAGATTCATGTTACTATGTACTTGAAGAGTCCCGCCTCTTTAGGTAGGCATATTATATATATGAAGTAATTCAGTTGTGATGATGCTATGATATGGAGCCACTTCTATGTTTATAATTCTGCACTTTATGATACCGACTCGTAAGATACGCTGGCTTCTATTTTAAGTAATGTTTTTTAAAAAGAAAAATTGGCTCAGATTTTCTAAGCTATTTGCCCAAGTAAGAAGAACCATGATAGTATAATGACTAATATTTGGCCTAAGTACGCATTTAGTAGTATTAGGGTCAATATTAGGTGTTACAAGAGGGGCGCAATCAATCTATAAAGTAGCAAGGGATGTTACATATATATTCTTTAGAGATATCAAAAACTGATTCATCCAAATTGGAGGAGTAGGACTGCAGGTATACCCAAATTGATGAGCCATAGGTTGAGAGGGGTGTTCTTCGATAACTTCTAAGGGTTCAATAATAGTGTTTACCCTTCTACTACTTGAGCCTTGGATTCCTTTAGCTTCTTGCCTTTTCCTTGCTTCCTCAAGTTTTTTTTTCTCTTGCAAAATCCTCTTTTCTTAAGAATGAGGTCCGCTTCTACCTCATTATCGATGGCTAAGCTTTTCTTGTTGCTAAAGCAAGATGCTCTACCTCACTCATCTTTCAGAATGAGTGTAGCTCCTTGAACTCCTTTAGCCAAAGACCGTGCCTCTTTTTTCTTGAACTTTCTTTTGAATGGGGAGCTTATCAGGTCTGCCTCTAGGAAGCTCACTTTCTAGTGTTTCTACTTCCTTGTCTGTCTTTAAGTCTTTGATAGCTTTTGTCTCTTGGTTGATCTGCCCTTGCCTTTGTGAAGAAATTTTGATATAGCCTCTTCAGACTATTTTTCAGTAGATGTCTTTTCTTCTTCATCAGAAATTTCTGAATTGCTTTTAAAAAGGATGACAACTTTCTTAGTCTTCCTTTTCTTCTAATCTTCTGATCCTTTCTTCCTCTTTACATTCTTTTTTTCTGGTTTCATTTCCTCAACCAGATAACTTGTCTTCCTTGAGCTTGTTTTCACAGGAAATGACTGAGTCTTCTTCTTTGATTTGAAGGAATTGATGGTGCAGCCAATTCCTATATAATACTCAAACTATTCTTCTGTAAGAGGGTATCAAAAGTACTAAAAAAATTTTGTCAGTAGCATTCCATAAGGTACTATCATAGCTCTTCTCTTGTCCTTGGTAATGGCACTAAGCATGTAGTCCATATCAGCTTTGGCAAGTTCACTTTTTGCTTGGTCATCAAACAGAAAAATAGCATACAGTCTATTCCCATTAAAGCATCTATGCTTCCTCTCCTAGGAAGAACAATAAATTGTACCATAGAAAGTACTTTCTTACCCTAGAGCTGAGTAGGGCAGTAGTAATATTACTAGGTTTGTATTTTGTAGAATTGGTAAGGCATTTTGACACTTCTTCAGCACTTACTCTAAGGGAATTGGTCCAATCTTCATCAGCAAAATAGTTGCCTCTAGCAGCAGGAGCGCTAACCAGAGCTGCCAAGTTTGATAGTTCTATCTCCATGAATACATCCCTTATTGTGGCAGAGAGAGTGGTCTGATTCTTTGCTTCTAGAAAGCAATAGAAAGCAGTGACCATTCTTAGAAAGATTCATAGAGATGTCTAGAAAGTATTCTCGCTCCTTGGAAGGTAAACACATCCCTAAGTATCAGAACTTGATCTAGTAAGACATTACTTAACCTTTTTCCGGGGGCTAAACATCTTCTTCATATGTCTCCCCGTGATATGCAAACTTCATTGTACATAAGTAACGCTCCTCGTCTAGATGTATCTTTTCCTACCTCTCGACCTTCAGCCATGGAAAGGACCTTGAAAGGAAAAGAAAGCAAGTTAAGGTTTGGTGAAGCAAGAGAGAGGACAGTGATAGAAGAAATGAAGAAAAGTCGAGAAATGATTTGCAGATACCGAAAGAAGCGGTTTGTGAAAAATAGAAAGGGTTTCAGGAAAGAGATAGCAAGAGGGATGGTTCAATATTTGAGGTTAGGAGAATGGAAAAAGAAAAACTTGTTCCGTAAGATGAAGGTAAAGATGAAAACAAGATGTGGGGTTTTAAGTGATGTGACATGACTAAAGCGCTTAAGTGGACGAGGAGAGAGAAACTTTATCACAATGCATAAAAATCCTACCTTTTCATCCTTCTTCCGAAAAGAGAATTTTCTAACTTTTGATCTTACTTTCTAAAAAAGTTACTTTCTAAAGCTTCAAAGTTTACTTTCGACTCCATCAAGAACCTTCGTATCTCATCCTAGATTCTTCTTCCTGCTCTAGATTCGATGCTCCTATATAACCATCATTCTCTGATCCTCAAAATCTTCTTTCTGACAAAACAAACTTCTTCTAAACACATAGTCTCCTTTCTGATTGATCCGTCTTTAAACTGAGTAGACTAATTCCTTTTTGATTTCGTAAACTGATAGACCATTCCTCACAGGGATATGTGGTCTTGTAAACTAACATCTGAAATACATGCTGATAATTCTGATCTTGTAGACTGACCTTTTTACATTCTTGTAAATTGATAAGCAGTGTCTTTAGGAGGATATATATTCTAATGATTTCTAATTGCATTGCTTGATCTTCAGAAGAGAGTGGGGAGAGAGACAATGTAACGCCCCGATTTTCCTCGTCTGAGGGAAAATGACCAAAATGCCCCTGAGGTTATTTTTGGCTCGAAATTTGAGGATGGCCAACCCGGCAGTCCTCGAAGGGCCAACTTGATGTTTGAAGGGGATTGAATGACCCTTGAGTGGTTCCGGAGGCGAAAGTCTCATTTTCATAGCCGGGTCAAAATGACCAAAAATACCCCTATAGCGCTTTATGCGAGTAAAGGTGCCGCTCGAGTCCCGAAACTTTCCCCAGAGGTTTAAAACCATGTTTTTACCTGTTTCAAAGCATATGTTTGAGTCTCGCTGGTCCCGGGCTGTTTTAGTCCAAAATTATGATTTTGTCCCTAGAATAGTGTTTCTTGAGCTTAATGATGTAATTAAGCAAACCTAAGCAATATTAGGCTCTAATCAAGATTAATTAATTTCCATAATTAATCTAAAGTCAAAATAAATTATTAAAATTAATTAGAACCTAAGATTGCTTAGATTAGATTTAAATCTCCTTCCTAAAACTCAAGATTTCACTCTTGGAATTTTGAATAGTGTTTTCTCTCTCCAATTCCTTAAATCAAGGAATTGTGTCTAGAATTGTTTATACACTAAAATGAGTTTATAACTCACTAATGATGCAAGAACACTCCTTAAATGTGTCTTGATAACCTTGATTACCCATTTTCTCACCTAAACACTTTCTTACAAACTCCTAATCTTAATCCTAATCAAAGATACACCTAAACACAACTCTAAACCACCATTAAATTGCAAGAAATCCTCCCCCATGGCTGATGCAATTTCGGCCCTCTCTCTCTCATTTACAACACATGTTGATTTGTTTCTCACTCAACGAACCATGCTTGAGCCATACCTTGAACCATACCTCACCATCCCTCAAGATCACAACATCTCACCTCATGGAACTCATGGGGTCAGTCCTTGTGCTGCATGACCGAAGCCCTCTCTCCCCATTTGCACCTTGCATTTGTTTCATTTCTCTATAAATAGCATGCTTAGGTGAACTTGCATCATTTTGGGTTCATTTGCTATGTAAGTTTTCAAAGAGCACTTCAAAGTTTCCTTTTCTCTCAAGATCAAGTGTTCAAGTTCTTCATCCTCTTCTCTCATCCCACTCTCCAAATCACTTGGTAGGGATTTTCTTTCAAGTATTTTCTTTATTTAAGTTCCATCTCTAGTTATGTATTTATGGTTTCTCATGAAGTCTTATTAGTTCTTCTCTCCCTCTCCTTTTTCTTTATCATTTCGCCATGGGCTTTTGAGAGCAAAGGAATGAGAGGTTGATGATGAGGTTCCACGATGATGATGTTCATCACTTGAACAATCTCTAAAACTTGATCTTTGTTCTTAAGCCAAAGATGTTTTTAGTTTTTCTTCTTGAACCTTGAAACCTTTCACTTGATGATGTTTTTAAATCGTTGCATAAACTCAATCTTGAGGACTCCATGATGTTGGTGTTAATGCATCATCAAGATCATGGTTTCTAGAGTTTCAAATGTTTCCTCTCTTCTTAAAAGTTTCGGTTCCTTTTCCTTTACTTTCTTCAAGTTTTCGGCCATGTTGGCCAATAAGGTTCACAATGGCTTGATGATGAGAGATTCTAGATGATGACTATGTGTTCATCTCAATGAGGCCTCTAGAGCTTGAATTTTAATAAAAATTCTATTTATGACCTCATTTCAAGAAAAGAAACTTGTGTTTTAAAGAACCCTTGGGGTTCACTCTTGTCTTTACTTTATCTTGTCGTGATAAGTTTGGGTTGAGGTTTAAGTTCCTTTAAAGTCTTGTATGAGCTCTAATAAGAAATAAAATGGACTAGCATTCATATTTAAATTCAAGCTTATGCATTACATATTTATTTTGAGCTTTGCATTCATATTTATTTTCAAAGCCATCACTTAAAGTTAAAGAATAAAAGAATGGAGTGCACCTCATATTTACATTCTTGTCTAGCATATTTACTTTTCATCAATAAAGAACATAAAGACTTAAAATGAGAGCTTGCACTATCACCTAACTAAATCTCAAAGCCTTTCTATTTCGGCCTTAAAGTCGATTATTGCTAGGCCTGGAGCACTAAAATAAAGAAATGAACTTGCATATTTATATTTCAAGTCTAGCATATTTATTTCAAGCCTTGCATATTTATATTCAAGTCTTGCATATTTACTTTAAGCTCTCACTTTACTTTGTAATGAAGGATAAAAAATGAAGTGCATAGCATGTTTAAATTATGTCATTACTTAAAGACCTTAGAGCTCAAAGACTTGCCCATTTTATCTCAAGTTAAAGTCTAATGTGGAAGCATTCTTTGAATGCATAATTTCCGCCATGTAGTGATGATGAACTTGGAAGGAGATCCATCTAGCTACAAGGGCCAACAATCTAAGTTTTAAGATTCTCTTTAAAACCTCATGAAGTTTATGAGATTAAGACCAACAAGATTTATGAATTTAATTCTCTTTTAAGAAGGGATTAAGTGGTCACTGACCTAAAGATGTTTTTAGTCTCTTTACAAAATAAAATGGTTTGGTAAAAGAGTCTTAGAAGTCCTAAAAATGATTCCAAGAGGAACTAGCAACTTATATGTTTTAAAAATATCAAGTTATGCATCTTTTTGGGGACTTAATGCTTCAGTTCTTCCATGATGAGTTTGTTGTTGTATGATGATGTTTTGATGTGTTAGAATGAGTAAAAAATTATGTATGTTGAAGTAGGAAGATTTCTATGCATGATAGGAGAGAAACTAGCTTTCTAGAAAAACCGTAAAGTCAAGATTTAGTATAGTTTTAACTCCATTTATTTTCAGACACTGCTCCAAACTGTTTCAATGGGAATATAATTAGATTAGGATTGTTTAATCATGAAAAATTTGGTTACAATTGAAGTAGGATTGAATTTTAGCACCTATAGAGAAACTAGTAATTAGAAACTCGTAAAACCGCAATTCTAGAACTCTTAGAACATTTAGATTTTAGAATCTGTCCAGCAACCTTATAATGTAGAGAACATGGCTTATAATTAGTTCATAGGCATAGGAATGCCTCATAATTGGTTTAGGTCGAACTTATAGCGCCTTAGGCGAAGACAGAACCAAGAAAGGGTCTAAAACGTAAGTTCTAGAACCCCGCAATTATAAGTTTATAATGCTGCCCCTAAGGAATGACGTTGTTCAGATTTAATAGAGAGCATGAATAATAATGAGATCTATTAGAAGAGAACCCTTAGGTGCATAAAAGTTTGATAGAAGATGATAGGTTAATTACATCACAAGTTTAAGGTCCGTAAGGGTCAATGCATAAGATACCGTAGGACCAAGAGCATAATGAATTTTTAATGTTGCTTGTGAATGCATGAGAATGATTATGTGAATGCATGAAAATTATGATGGAGGATGCATGTTTGAATGACTTATGTGGTTTCCAAAGAAGAATTTGGAAGAAATTCGGCATGCTGTAGTTATGCTGACAAATTTCTGACAAATTCGAGGACTCAGAAAGTTTTTGAAAAACTATGAGATTTTTATGAGGTACTAAGATGAGTTCTCGGATAACACCGGTTCGGCCGAGCACCTCCAGAGAACTCATGTGACATCGGTACCAAGATGAATTCTTAGGTGACACCGGTTCGGCCGAGCACCCCTAAGAAATGCCCCCTAGCCCGTACTGGATAAGTCGGGATTATGTTTATGATTATGTTATGCTTATCGGGATTGATAAGTAAGAACTAGTGACGACTAGTTAAGGTATGAGCTCATAATCTAGAGATGTGACACGTTCTGGGTGACACCGGTTCTACCGCCAAGCACCCCTGTAGCGATTGTCTTTTAGGGTAGCCTATGAGGAAGTAAAGTATGATGTTTATGTCACAAAGTTTCCCATATGAGAATTTAATTGCTACTTTATGCCACTATTATGATGTTCCGATGATTATTCTTACATTAAGTAGAGCCATGCATTCATTCTTTAATATGATTGCATCCATGACATTAAGAATCATGCTAAAATGAATGGACCTTGGCTAATTATAATTTAAAAACCTAAAAATAGACATTTATGCATGCATGCTTACTTTGTATACTAAACCCAAGGTTCCTGAGGACGAGATGATGACACTCTAGGTAGTCGGAGGCCCTACCGAGATTCTTTACCAAGATTCTCACTCTCTATCTCTTTCTTTCCGCCCCGCTCTCGGGATGGTGACGTTCGTGGTTTTTGTGGACACCCCGATGTGGGAGGTGCACTATGATCCGGATCACAGATCATACCATTTTGAGGGACAGTGTACGATGCGAATCTTCATGTTCATAGGATGCCCCTTCGCTCACCCCGTGCATACCCATCGCTTCTCCCCAACAGCACCCTACGGCGATGACGATCGGGTTTTTGAGCCCAAGGCAGACGCGATAACGAGAGAGTGCTCCGCATGCACACCGCCTTAGCCATGACTATTCCGACTATGTGCCCCGGACTTACTTCTCGGAGACCGATCCGTCGGGGGACCCACCTACCCATCCGTATAGCGAGAGCTCCGCCCCCACTCCACCAATCGACGAGGGAGGCGCAGAGGATACCGTGATCGTCAGCCATGGCTCGCAAGACGACCGGAGATGCGGCCACATCACGAGGGTTACTCTCGATCCCCGTTCCACCTCTATACGCCCGAGGAGCTCGCCCAGTTTCCCGGGTATGTGCCTCGCTCACGAGAAGGACGTCAGTAGGAGGTGACGTACGACCGATGGAGTACCCGGGTAGAGCACACACTACTTAGATGAGGATGAACCTTCTTTTGTTTAGAGGTTATCCCTTTAGTTGCACTTGGGTAGGGGAGTTGCTTTTATATTTTCCGTCCTACTTTCCTTTGTATTTTCTTTTAGTTGTATCTATTCATGATGTACTAAACTAAGCCCCACTCTCCATGAGTGGGCATATCATAAAATATTATATAAAAATACAGTTCAGTTTTATTGTGACGTGCCTTTACTTGCCTTGTGTTATGATGAGATGTTTGCTTTATTTTCATTCATGCTTTATTGCTCATCGTGTCACGCGGTTCTCACTTTGCTTTTATAATTAAAAAAAAATTTACCAATATTTTCGCTAAGTATTTTAAAGTATTAAGGAAGCTATGACATAACAAACTAATGATTAACCTAAATATGTTCTAGAGTATTGGGTTAAAAATTAGGATGTTACAGACCACCCAGAGATGTTTTATACAGAAAAGCTTATGCATATGTGAAAACTTAAAAAAAAAACTTTTCAAAGCCAAAAAACATGCAAGAGATCTTTAGTCATAGATATTGTGAATACATCTTTATACAGAATCTTTAGTAGGCACATCTATTTACTAAGCATCTCCGTTTTAAATAACATATCATAAAGAAGGGATTTTACAAAAACAAACTAGGATTTAGAGTGCTGAACAAATTTTTGAAAAGATAAATAGCACAAAGCATTATCTCAGATGATAAAAAGGCGAATTACCTCAAGAGATGGTCTTGTAGCTGATTCCTTATTCGCAGTATCTGGGTTCAAAGATCTTAGCATGTTTGGGCTTTTTCCTTTGGTCCTTTTTCTTTATGGATATGCTTGCCTTTATGATATCAAATTTATCTAGATAGTCCTTGAGCTTCCTCTTAGTATGGATGATGATGTTTTGAACATGATGAGTACACTTTGCCTTTCTCTTGAGCTTGGTTAGGATATTCAAAGATAGCTTCCGCTTCAACTTTGACAACTCAAAGCTTTCTCAACATATATAGATATAATGGTGGTGATGAAAACACCATTGATAAATATTCAAGCAATGACTTGGTTCTAATACCCTCGGGAATACTCCAAGAACTTTCACAATAAAAGATTATCTTTAAAACAAAAACTTTCATGAAGTTACTATACATTCAAATCTTCCAGCTTCTATGTCGTCTTCAAACTACTCATGTTGTATTTCAGAAAGATTACTTTCTGATCATCTTGAATGGTCTGATCATACTTTCTGAAAGACTGAGATTCTAGAGCCCACTTTCTTAAGCTTTAGCTTTCATCTACTAGCTTTCTGGAGTTATCTTGAGATAAAAATTCTCAGGACTTTCTACAGGATAATCAAGATTGTCAACAAAGTCTTCCTTAGGCTTTTCATCATCATCATACATGAAAGATCCTTGAAAGGATTATCTTTCAGGAATTGTGATTACTTCAGGTTCCAAACTTGATATCTAGAATGATCATCATGAGTGTGTTTCTTAGAGTTTCAGCTAGAAATATTTTTCAGATATACCTACAAGAAAGAGTATGATTTTTAGTACCTAGACTTTCATGGATCCTTTTCAGTTAGCTTTACAAAAAGAGATTTTTCCAACCGTTCTAAAGGAATTCCTTTTCAGGATTCATTTGTTGTAAAGGTATCTCTTTAAACATCTTGAAGAAATAGAAACAAACGATACACACACACACACACATATATATGGATGAAGTTGCATACATCTTTTTCCTTCTATTTCACCTGTATATCTCATTCTAGTTTCTAGAAACAATAGATGCTGACGATTTTCACAAAAACAAAGTTTTTGAATTTTGTCGAATAAAACAGGTCAGATCTTAGGATGCCATGAAGTCCTCTCAAGGATTCAGAAGAAAGTTTTGACATGATCATATATCTTCTTAGAGGCTTATAAAACATGTAACTTGAGAAGAGTAAACTTTCTTTGGAGTATGCTTCTCTCAAATTTCCATTTTCAGACTAGACCTTCTCATGTTTTCAAGGCAACTCTATGAGTTCTCTGATGGGTTAAGATATATAGATGAATAGGCTTAATATCCTTCTAGCAATTCATCTCATAAAGTAAAAGAAAATTATAACAGTGGTGAGATACAGAAACATTTACCTCACATGTCTCTAATGATGTTTTTCAAACTATGAAGCATAGAATGGTAACAAGTTTTAGCATAACAAGTCCTCCTAACAAAGGCTTTCTAGATATCTGGCACATTCTTCTTTTTTACATAAGGACATATTGATTAAGAGTTGGATAGATACATGATGTGTGACATTGTCGCTATAAGCAGATGTTCTTTCTCAAGATGATCTTTTGTCTCGATCCGTCATTACATGAGATTGATGTCTTCTTGATGTAGTCAAAGTATAGACTTCAGACACATTTTACGCATGAGAACTCATCTCCATATCCAATCTCGGATAACAAGATCGATCTTTCTACTTCACGTAAAAAGTTTTAGCAGTTTTCATTGCTTTATCATTGGAAAACATCTAATATGATACTATTATGATCAAAGACATCTTGATACAAATTGAGATCCTTCAATACCATGTATAGACTATTTCACTATTTCATATAGCCTTTCATATATAACAAACAATACATAGATAGCATATACACTTTAAGCTTAGGGCATATATGAACAGAGACTTTACTTGATGGAACCACTGAAATTTCTCCTTAGTAAGGTTCTTGTCAATAGGTCTCTTTTGAATCTCTTTCATCATATGAATGAACTATGCCATAACTTAGAGTCTTGTCAGAAAAGGATCATCAAATAAAGATTGATCTTGTGAAGATGATGAACACCATTCTCATTCCCTCGAATCTTTGTCCTTCCGCGATCATTGGATTGCTCAACCCCTCAGAGGCCTTACTCTAATACCACTTGTAGGTAGAGATGTGCACGAGAAGGGGGTTGAATCATGCATTGATCTTTTCGTGTTTTCTGAAACTTTTGAAAATAATTTACTATCAAGTGTAATCTCTGGAAGTCTGGCGGAGGAAAACTATAGTCAAGAATCTCAGAAAGTAGATTTCTGAATCTTATTAAATAAAACACTCATAATTAAAGGAGATAACAGAAAATGAGAAGGATATATCAGATTAAGAATAAGTAAAAGGCGTAACAGAGACAAGTAAAGCGAGATCAGAGGAGAAGAGAGGAAAAGACACAAAGAATTTTATACTTGGTTCGCCAACTTTGCCTATATCTAAGTACTCAACAACAATTGAAGTTCCATTCAAAACAACTTTCTCAACTCCTGCTGAGAAAAGTAAATTTTGGATAGTCTTTTTACATTGAAGTCTTCCCAAGCTTTCACTTGTGCTAAGGCGGACCAGCTCAAATTTCAAAGACCCATTGTCACAAGTCAAGTTATTCTTTTTTCCCAACCACTCTCCCAAACCCTAAATCGGAAAGTAAAGTATTGTAACTAACTTTTCCTAAGCTAACATGAGTAGGTATTGTAACTAGCTTCTCTCCAAGCTAACAGGAGTAGGATTGTACTAGCCTCTCTAAGCTAACTCAGGCATTTAGTAGCAACCTTGTACTTGAGCCTCTCCAAGCCAAATGTGATTA
>JAVHNM010000256.1:0-18140 GCA_031216125.1 Dalbergia cochinchinensis
AGAATGATAATCACGATTTTATATCATATGCATTATTTTATAAATTCTTTGATATTTTGTATATGATATTGACATGCATATAAGATTTGCATGTTGCATTCATGACATTAAGATTCATGCTAAAAGATATGGACCTTGGTTAACAATACTTTAGAACTTAATAATTGAACCTTATGCGTGCTCACTACTTCATAATGAAACCCGAGGTCCCTGAGGACGTAGATAATGACACCAAGATAGGAGAATACTTGACTGAGATTCTTTGTTAAGATTCTCACTCCCTCTATCTTTTCTTTCCATCGCGTCTTTAGAGGACGACGGTGACGTTCGTGATTTACATTGATGCCTACTTGGAAGATGCATTACGATGCCGCCCATCAATCATACCACTTCGTGGGTCATTGTGGCATTCGCCGTGTACATGGACCGCCCCGTTGCACACCCAGTTTCCAGTTTTCGGTTCTCTCCTGCTTCTTCTTTTGGCGACGATCTTGTCTTTGAGCGTGCACAACCTTACGAGGAGCGGACTCGTGCATCACCACCGGTATACGCCATTGATGACTTCCCGAAGTATGTGCCCCATTCCCCCATGGATCATTCAGAAACAGATCCATCTGAGGACTCCGCCACCCAGGTGCCATCCGAGGGCTCTTCCCCCATCATGCCCATGGATTTTGGTGAGGGCAATGAGGCCACCGTAGTACAGCCGAGAGAAGAGCTATATCCATACATGGAGGAGCCACTCATCCATGCCGAGGTGCCCATGTCCATCCAGCAAGGCGCCTCGCCACACATGAAGAGTCGAGACGTTGATGTTTACTCTAGGTGGTACGAGGCAGAGTTGTGAGGGAGGAAGGAGCGTGTGTCAGTTATATATGTTTATTCGTATATTAGATATTATGGAGTACTGTATTTGTCATAACTCTTGTCAATAGTGTTATGTTTCTATGTTATGGTGCATATGCGGAATAATCAGTACTTGTTTTGATTATATTGTTATACGCTAATGTTATAACTTTGATTTACTTTATTCTCTTTCTTTGACATATGGAGTGTCAACGTTAATCAATTTGTGTACGCGGCTCATGTTTCGTATTTTCCAAAGAAAAAACATTTACCCACATTTTTACTAAAGTAATTTTCTAAAGCTTAAGTTAATGACTGGAACAAAAGAGTAATAATTAATAATTAACTTAAATACATCCTAGGCGTATTAGGTTAAATAGTAGGGTGTTACAGACAACTTTTAAAAAATGGCACATTTTATACCTTGGAAAAAGGTTGATGATGCTTGCCATGTAGCTGACTTATTTTTCTGTGAAGTGTGGGCTGCCTAAGAGCATTGTAAGTGATAGGGACACTAAGTTCCTCAGTCACTTTTGGAGAATATTGTGGGGTAAGCTTGGTACTAAATTACTTTTCTCTACTACTTTTCACCCACAAACTGATGGGCAAACTGAGGTAATGAATAGGACTTTAGGAACTTTGCTTAGGATTGTTTTAAAGAAGAATCTTAAGTCTTAGGAAGAATGTTTGCCTCATGTAGAATTCGCTTATAATAGGGCTGTCCATAGCATAACTAATTGTTCACCATTTGAAATTGTGCATGGATTTAATCCTATGACACCATTAGTTTATTGCCTATGCCTAATATTACTGTCTTTAAGTGTAACACCCCGATTCTTTCTGACCGAGGGAAATGACCAAAATGCCCCTGAGGTCATTTCCCGACCCGAATTCGAGGGTAACCAACTCGGTCATCCTCGAAGGGTCAACTCAATGTTTGAAGGGGATTGAATGGCCTTAGAATGCTTTCGGAAGCGAAAATTTCGTTTTTCGCAGTTTCGGGTCAAAATGACCAAAATACCCTTATAGCGTTTTACGCGGGTAAAGGTGCCGTTTGAGCCCGAAACTTTCCCCCGAGGTTTAAAAACATGTTTTCATGTGTCTAGAGGTCTCTGTTCAAGTCCCGGTGGTCCCGGGCAGTTTTAGTGCAAAATTACGATTTTGCCCCTAGAATAGTGTTTTTGAGCTTAATGACGTAATTAAGCAAACCTAAGCAATATTAGGCTCTAAACGAAGATTAATTAATTTCCCTAATTAATCTAGAGTCAAAATAATTTATGAAAGTTAATTAGAACCTAAAATTGCTTAGATTAAACTTAAATCTCTTTTTAGAATTCAAGATTCCTAGTCTTGGAATCTTGAATAGTATTTTCTCTCCAATTCCTTAAATCAAGGAAATGTGTCTAGAGTTGTTTAGACTCTAAATTGAGGATCTAACTCACTAATGGTGCAAGACCACTCCTTAATTATGTCTAGACCTTCCTAATTATCCATTTCCCTTACCTAAACACTTTCTTACAACTTCCTAATCTTAAGCATAATCAAAGATACACCTAAACACAACTCTAAACCACAATTAAAATGCAAACTAATCCTCCCCCAAATCTGATGCACATGGCCGAAGCTCTTCCCCCCATTGACCACATGTTGAATTGTTTTCTCACTCAAAGAACCATGCTTAGCCCATGCTTGCACCATACTTGAGCCCATGCTTGCCCATGCTTCCACTATGCTTTGAACCATGCCTTGTAAGAGATATTTTTCTCTCCCATTCTGCACCTCATATGGCCGAAGCCTTCATCAGCCTTCACACCCTCCATTTGCTTCATTTTTCTATAAATAGATGGCCTTGGGAAGCTTGCACCACTTTTAGATCATTTACTAAGTTTAGGAGCACTCAAAGCTTTTCCTTTTCTCTCAAAGTTCTAGTGTTCTTCAAGTTCTTGGAGTTCTTCAAGTTCTTCATCTTCTTCATCTTCTTCTTCCATCTTCAAGTTCATCATACCATGTAGGGATTTCCTTTCATGTATTCTCTTCTTTAAAGTTCTTGTTTCAAGTTTGATGTTCATAGTTTCTCTTGATTCCTTTTAGAACATCTTTTCTTCTCCTCCTTCCTCTTTATGTTTCGGCCATGGGCCTTTGGGAATGAAGAAGTGAAAGCTTGATGATGAGAGTTTCATGATGATGTTCATCACTTGAAACAAACTCTAGAGCTTGATCTTTGTTCTTGAACAAAAAATGTTTCTAGTTCTTCCTTTCTTGAACTCTTGAGAACTTTAGCTTTGATGATGTTTTAAAATGGCTCTATGAACTCAATGATGAGGACTCATGATGTTGGTGTTAATATATCATCAAGATCATGAACTCTAGAGTTTTAAAATGTTCCTTTTTCTTCTTGAAGATTTCGGCCATTTCCCTAATTTTTCTAAGCTTCATGGTTTGATTTCCTAAAAATATTATGTTGAGTTCTAAGAACTCTAAGCTTGACTTTACCTTGTTTGAATGAGTTTGGGTTAAGGTTGAGTTCCTTTAAAGTCTTGTTAAGAGCTCTAGAAAGATAAAATGAACTTGCATAATTTATTTTATGCTTGCATTCATATTTACATTCTTGCTATGCACCTTTACTTTCAAGCTATCACCTAAGAACATAAAAATTAAAATGGAACTTGTACCATCACTTAATTTAATTCTCAAAGCCTTTCTATTTCGGCCTTAAAGTCGATTGTTGTTGGGCCTAGAGCACTAAAATAAAGAATTGAACTTGCATTATCACCTAATTAATCTCTCGAATGCCTTTCTATTTCGGCCTTAAAGTCGATTGTTGTTGAGCCAAGAGCACTAAAATAAAGAATTGAACGTTGCAGTTTACTTTCGAGCTTGCACGCTAAGTTTATGCCTTGCATATTTATTTTACGTCATCACTTTATTTTGTAAGCAAGATTAAAGAAAATGAAGAGCATGAGCATCGCGTTTATTTTATGTCATAACTTAAGAACCTAGAGCTCAAAGACTTGCCCATTTCATTCCAAGTTAAAATTTAATGTGGAACCATTCTTTGAATGCATATTTTCGGCCAAGTGGTGATGATGGACTTGCAATGAGTTTTCATCTAGCTACTAGGACCAATAGTCTATGTTTTAAGTTTTCCTTTAAGCTTTACAAAACTTTATAAGGTTATGTCATCACAAGTTGTGATTTTATTTACTTTTAGGCGATGGAATATGTTTTGGTCAGTGACCTAAGGCTTCTCTTAGCCTCTTGATGAATTAAAATGTTTTGAAAAGAGTTTTAGAAGTTCTAGATTGATTCCAAGAGAAACTAGTTAACTTATGTACCTAGAAATGTCAATTTAATTCTCTTATTGAGGCAAGATGTTTTTCGGTTCTAATATGATGAGTGTGATGCTGTATGATGATGTTTTGATGTGTTGGAATGTGTGAAAATATCATATGATGATGTAGAAGCGATTCTATGCGTGATAGGTAAGAAACTAGCTAACTAGAAATACCGTAAAGCTAGAATTTAACATAGTTTTGACCCATTTGTTTTTGGAACTTATCCAAACTGTTTTAATGGGAACATAATCAGATTTAGATTGTTTAGACATGAAAAGTTGGTAACATTTGGATTAGAATTGAATTCTAGCACCTATGGGGAAACTAGTAACTAGAAAACCGTAAAAATGCAAATGTAGAACTCTTAGAACATTTAATTTTCTGGATTCTGTCCAGCGCCCTTCCAACATGATAAACATGATTAATAATTAGTCCTTAAGCATAGGAACGTCCCATAATTGATTTAGATTTAATATATAGCCTTCTTCGAAAGACGGAACGAGAAAGGGTCTAAAACGTAAGTTCTAGAACCCCAGTAAATACAAGTTAGAGATTCTGCCCTATGCTTTTCAGATTTAAGTATGAACATGAGGATTAGGAATGATGATTAATTATGAGCCCTTAGGTGCATAAAGATATGAGCGACGGATGTAGAGAACTATATCTCAAGATTAAGACCCGTAAGGGTAAGCGTGTGGATGTTTTATGATGATGCATGTAGTATGCAAATGATGATGATGTTATTCATATGAGGAATTCATGAGGTTATATGTTTATGTGGCATAAAGCAAATTTGGAAGGAAATTCGGTGTAATGACGTTGTGCCGCCGAATTTCCGACAAATTTGGGGACTTAGAGAGATTTTGAAAATTAAGGTACTAAGATGGGTTCTAGGATGACACCGGTTCAGCCGAGCACCTCCATAGAACTCATGTGACATCGGTACCATTTTATACTCTTAGGTGACACCGGTTCGGCCGAGCACCCCTAAGAGTTTTGCCCCTAACCCGCATCGCAGATAGTCGGGATTTATGATTTATGATACGCTTATCGTTATGGTAAGTAAGAACTAGTGACGACTAGTTAAGGTATGAGCTCATAACCTAGATATGTGACACGTTCTGGGTGACACCGGTTCGGCCGAGCACCCCCAGTTCGATTGTCTTTTAGGGTGGCCCATGAGGAAGAGATGTTTCATGATTATGATTATGTCACTAAGTTTGTCCCATATGAATGTTTCTATTGCCACTTTATGCCACTAAGTTTGATGAGACTTGATGTTATGTTTTATGTATGTGCATTAGGTAGTGCCATGCATACATCTTCTATTATGTTGCATTCATGACATTAAGATCATCCTAAAATGAATGGACCTTGGCTAAAGTATATTTTAAAGTTTAAAATGAACTTAATGCATGTTTAGTCATTTTGTATAATTAAACCCAAGGTTCCTGAGGACGTAGATGATGACACCTAGGTAGTAGGAGGCCCCACTGAGATTCTTTAGCAAGATTCTCACTCTCTCTATCTTTTTCCTTCCGCCACGCCTTCAGATGGTGACGTCGTAGTGTTCGTGGGACACGCCGACATGGGAGGTGTACCATGACCCGACCACGGGTCATTCCATTTTGTGGGTCGATGCACCTGTTAGAGTATTTATGTTCATGGGTCGACCCTTCACTCCCCCAGACATTCCCATCATTTCTCCCCGCCTCACCTTTTGGCGATGACCTGGTGTTCGAAAGCACGCACGCCCCTAGAGGAGAGGCTTCGCCAGACCCACCATCCATGTCCACCGCTCGAGATTACCCCGAGTATGTGCCCCGTTGCCCGTCGTCTTTTTCGGAGATGGATCCTTCCGAGGATTCGGCAACCCAGGTACCCTCCGAGGGATCTTCCCCCACCATACCCATGGACCTTGGGGAGGGTAGTGAGCCTTCCGTGACTCAGCCGAGGCTTGCACGACGACCGGAGATGAGGCCACGCCGTGGAGGTCACTTCCGAGCCTGGTCCCGCCTATTCACGCCAGAGGAGCTTGCTCAGTTTCCTGGTTACGTACCACGCTCGAGGGATAGTCGCCAGTAGGAGGCTGTGGATGGCCCGGGTTAGAGCACACACCACTTGGATGGGGATAAACCTTCTTTTGTTTAGAGGTTACCCTATTAGATGCACTCGGGTAGGAGAGTAGTTCAGGTTTATGATTATGTTGTATTTCCTTCCTTGTATTTCTCTTGTACTAAATTAAGTCCCACACTTACAAGTGGGAAAGTTATATATATATATATATATATATAATTAAGTCCCACACTTACAAGTGGGAAAGTTATATATATATATATATATATATATAATTAAGTCCCACACTTACAAGTGGGAAAGTTATATATATATATATATATATATATATATATATATATATATATATGAGATGATATTCAGTGTTATTCATGGTGTGCCTTATGTTATGATGTTGTGAGACATTTGTTTTACTATACATGGTTTACCGCTTATCGCATCACGCGGCTCTCACTTTTTATTTCAAAAAAAAATTACCCGTATTTTCCACTAAGTATTTCAAAGGAAAAATGAGAACTATGGAGTAACAAACTAATGATTAACCTAAATATGTTTTAGAGTATTGGGTTAAAAATTAGGATGTTACATTAAGCATAAGGTTGCACAGGCTAATGCTGACTATGTGAGAAAGCTGCATGAACATGTGAAAGCTCAGATTAAGAAGAAAATTGAGAGCTATGCTAAGCAAGCTAACAAGGGAAGAAAGAAAGTTGTATTTGAACCCGAAGATTAAGTTTAGGTGCACATGAGGAAAGAGAGGTTCCCTGAATAAAGGAAGTCCAAACTCTAACTAAGAGGGGACGGTCCTTTCGAAGTGTTGGAGAGGATCAATGATAATGCCTACAAAATTGACTTGCCTGGTGAGTATAATATCAATGCCACTTTTAATGTTGCTGATTTATCTCTTTTTGATGCAGGTGATGAGGCCTTAGATTTGAGGTCAAATCCTCTTCACGAGGAAGGGAATGATGATGACACAGCTAGTGACAAGGATAACAAGGCGCTTGGTAAACGTCAAGGTCCAATGACAAGGGCGAGATCTAAGAAGGCTAAAGAGGCTCTAAATAAACTTGTGGCAACTTTATTTGAAGCTCCGAGTCTTGAGGAATTGCAGCTCAAGATAATGAATTGCTTAATGCAAATTGAAGGAATAGAGGCTTAGTTTTTCTTTTATTTTTTTTTTGGTACGTGTTAAAATGGGCTGAACATTCTTATTAGTTTACTAATAGTGGTGGGCTGAATTAGTAAATTGATTTTGGGCCTTATTATAATGTACCTGAGTTAGGTCTAGTTTAAGCAAACTTGAAAGGTGTTGCCCATTATAAAAGGCAAACCCTAACTTTTGGAAGAAACTTCTTCAAAACATTTTTATCTTAACTGTGAGGCTTGCTCTCTCTTGGTTCTTCATAGAATCTCTGAACTTATCAAGGGTGCTCATCCTTGTGGCGTTCCTAGACTTATCAATCTCTTGATTGTGGCGCCTTCTTCTTTCTTTTTCTCGTCTTGCTAGGATTTACGTTTGATCCAAACGCCCATTAACCCTCGCCCATATCTCAAGATATACTTAATCAGATTTCGGTGATACTTGAGCCTAAATTGTGTTTCAGAATGTGAGTTTTCTTTCATTTTGAATCATCCAATTTCGAGACCTATAGCACGAGATACGGGGTAGAGTTAACTTTGTACTGAACCTGCATTCCCAACCTTGGTAGATCCATGTTGCATGATTCATGGAGTTTGGATCATATCAATTTGTGTCCTTTTGATGTAGGTGATAAAGACTTAAATTCGAGGATGAATTCACCTAAAGAAAGAGGGAATGATGTGAACCAAGGAGGGGCTACAAACTTGCAAAACAAAGCCAAGGAGGAATAGGCATAGAAGAGGACTGGAGGACCCATGACAAGGTCCAAGACTTAGAGAATGAAGCAAGCTCGGGAGGTTTAATAATAGAGCTCAAGGAAAAAGAGGATCAATGCACAATAGAGGCAAAGAACTAAATGGATCATATTCTTCAACTTGAAAGTAAAATTGAGCCAACATAAAGACATAATTGTAAAGGCCCAATCTGCATGATCAAAGATGTGTTCATGGGCTACAAGTGACCTATTTAATGGGTTAAGAACATTGGGCCTTAGTGGAAAATAAATAAGTCTAATTTTCATTATTTTCTTTGTATTTTCGTACATATTTTTGGAGTGATTTTTCTGAAGTGAGTTTTAGTGTCTTTGAAAGTTACTAAGGATTAGTGGACTTTTATGGCTGCACTAGTAGAAAATAAATGTAACATGCATAAATGCTTGATGGTGGTGCAGAATTCATACTTAACGGAGTCTTAGTGGGAAGTGTAGTGAATGTTAATGCTTCTGCCTCCATTAAGCTTATAAATAGGAGAACTCTTGTATTGCAAAGACAGGTTGAAATTGAATGAAATCTGAGTTTTTCCTATCATGAAAGCTTTCTTTTGAGTTCTTGGGCAAAGAACTAAACCTGATCTTATCAAGACAACTTGTGGCAATCAAACCTTTGTGACTTATCACTCACCTTCTCAACTTTTCTTGAGTGTTGCATCAATATCCTTTCCTAAAACTGAATTTCAAGGTGATCCATTTCCTAGTTTCATATTACACTTCCAAGGATAAAAGATAAGCCTTTAATGGATGCCATAAGAGTGCTGAGCAGCCCTTGGTAAGTCCCTAAATGGTTCAACCAAGAACCTAGGAGAATACAATTCTCTCACAAAGCAATTGAACATAATTTTCAATCTGATCATTCCTTCAAAGGGGTGCATACAAATAAGTCCTTGGACAGCCACACTAATTCGGAATAAATCCACTATTACTAATTGGTGCAAATGAAAAGGCAAAGAGAAATCTGATTAGAGTTGGCCAAAGTATGCAAACTAAAAGCCAAACTCCTTATGAGCTAAATTAAATAAAAGCATTTAGCCACCAAGGTTTCCTAAAATTTGTGCTCCACTCAAATGGGCCATCTAGCTCACTTAAAAACTTGGTAAAAATGAAAGAAAACAACCCAAAACCAAGCCAAATTTGTATGCCCATATGGTAGCCCAAATATACTTATTACAAACTTTATTTAGTAACATAAAAGGCTTAAAAAGATGATAGCAGTCCATATAGCATTAGGGGTGTTCAAATGGGGTTATGCAATGCACCATTTTGGGCTTCAAGTTTTCCAAATCAGGGGTAGCCTTAGGAATTATTGCTACAACTTGCTCCAATGCCTCCTTTGCTTTTCTAGCCCTTGTTCTTGTCATAGGTCCCCCAAGTCCTTCTAGTGCCTTGTTGTCCTTGCCACTAGTCGATTCCTCATCATTGCGCCAAAGCCTCTCCAAGCTACAAGTAGTCTTGCCCCATTCTCTCCAAGCTACAATATCTTTGACTGGCTCTCCAAGCTAAATCATGATCAACAAGGGCACCTTATTGTCATATTGCAAGTAGTTTTACATTAACCTCTCCAAGCTATTTCACAAAGTGATCACTACTAGATTGAGGATGCAAAGGTTTAGTGTTTGGGTTGCCACTCAAACTAGCCTACACTCAAGTTTCCTTAACATATACATGAAAAGATCTTGGGAAAACTTGAATGGCTTCCTTCTATCATATCTTCCCTAGGAATAACATAAATCTAATTAAGAACAGAGAAGGAGGATTTTTATAAATAAGGAATCTGATTACATAATGATATGAATCTTACTAGAGATGAGGAGAGATTTTTCTAGAATTTCTTCTTTAAGTGTGGAGTCTCTCTCTTTACATTAGACCGTAACATCTTTCTTTAAAGAAGGTCTTCCATTTGACCATTGCCTATGATTTTTTCTTCCAAGGACATGTGTTGATCATCCATTTGTGTCTTGGAAAGATAATCTAGAAGTGTTGCTTGTCGCTTGTCAAATCAGTTTGCAGAAGTCGTTGTGGAATAGAGGTTTCTGATGTCCTTCAGAAATTACTTTTACTTTCTGAACCATGAGTTTTGAACTATTTCTTCTAAGACTTTGAATAGTTGACTTCAAAGGAAAGAGAAATAGATGATTAACCGATTCTGATACTGGGATTTGACTTTTTGAATTTCAAAATTCAAAATTCAAATTCAAATTTTTCTCCATTTCCAAGAACACTTAGTGATCCACAAAGGAAATGAGCTTTTTGACATGTGTAACAGATCCTTGATGATATCTTCACTTTCTGATCTTTAATCCAAACATTTTAATGATGACTGCTTTGTGATTATGTTGATTAAAGATAGTGCAACATCTGGTCTTCAGAGATTGCTTGGTATCTTCATCTAAGCATACTTTCTAATGCTTAGTGCTACTTTCTGAAGTCTCAGGACTTGGTTTCTTGTAACGTTGATATCTTCTTCAAATTGTTAGCTATCAATAGCTTGAATAAGGATATAATTTCACTTCCATTTCAGTTCAATTCTCGTAACATGAGATAAACATGTTTATACATGTTTATGCATGCATAGTGAAATATATTCTTATTTGAGCAAGCCATGCTCTTGCTAAATAATAGAAACCTGTTATAATCTTACAAGAAACTCAAGACAATCATCAATCATTCTTCAAAGTATTTTCTTTAAATTGGCTTCGTTGTCATTCAAAAATGATTAGCGTATATTGATAGGGTTCTAGAGCTAACAATCTCTGCCTTTTTGATAATGACAAACCAATTTGAAGAAAATCTTTTGAAGAGATATTGAAAGAAATATTGCTGAAATATAAGCATGACATTTTATATTCTTTCAATTTTATCACTGAGAGTGATTTTCAAAAAGTTCTTTTCTTAAGTCATGATATGGACCATATAAAAATATTTTTGGCCTTAAGTTACTTTTAATCATAGCTGTTGCTATTGTTTCACTTAAAGCATTAGGTCAGGCTTGTTGTACTTTTCCAAGAGAATAAGAGCAGTATGTTAAGAGAAAAAATGTTTAAGCCTAGAATACAAAAATGTTTGATTCTTGGTCATGAAAAGAAGCTTCGAACATCTACGGGCTTGAAAAACTTAACAAGAACTACTTGTAATATTTTATCTCGATTAGATTTGTTTTCAATACTTCTTTATCAAAAAGAATTTTTGAAAGGAGTACTCAAGGATGTATGACAAATGTAACAGAGCATTTGTGATTTTGGAGAAAAACACACTGATGTTTTTGCAATTTCTAATGCTCAGAGAAACCTTTTAAAATGATAATATCAACATATTGCTATGTGAGGTTTTTGAAAGTCATTAGGGATCAATCCCTGAATTAGAAAGGATGAGTTTTTGCATTGAGCTGTGAAACTTTTCTCATAAGTATCAGACCATGAAAAGATATTTTCAAAGTAAAATGTATATGATTTTTTAAAAGAAGTTTTATCTTAAAAAAAAAACACAACACATTTTGACATATAAAACAGCACATTTCGAGAGAGTTCTGAAGCTTGTTAACTGATCTTAGTTGTTTCAAAACATGTAAGCGCGAGTTTCTAAAGACTTGTCAGAAACCATTCACAACTATATTCTAATCAAGTTATACACAACCTTTTAAAGAAAACATCTCAAATGTGTGTTAAAGATAGTGTGTTTTGTTAAAGCTAAAGAAAAACAATTAAGCTCATCATACATATCAAGGCTCAACATATTAATACAAGTATCAGAGCAACAAATAACTTGTGTTCCTAAAGATACTTTGCCAACGCTAATCATAGAATACATGTAATCTAACTATCTAGTGTTTATATGAATAAACAATACAAAGCATACACATAAGAGATAAGAAGTAGACATTTATCAGAGAGATATATGATTAATGAGCATAGAAAAAGCATCGATATGAATCGAACTTGATAAGAAACATATGTATGTAAACATAGTTTAAATGAAACAAAGCATGAAATATGAATGACAAGTATGTATTATGAAAAATCATGATATATATGAATAGAGAAGGAAGAATGATTTATATAAAACCATAAAACACTAAAGGTCAGAGATTTGCAAAAAAAAAAAGAAAATATATAAAAAAAAATGCTAGACTTCTAAAATAACTCTGAGCTCCCCTTCAGCACAGGCTCCCCCTAAATTTCTTAGTATAGCCCTCATACCATAGCATAGCTCCCCCTGAATTTCACAACCATTTGATTTTCTTTATTTCTCATCTTTTCCCCCTTTTGACATCATCAAAAAGGCGTGGTGCTGTGAAAAACAGATGCTGTACCATCTGAAAAATCTAAAGCTGTAGATCTTCCATATGTCTGAGCTGGGCGCCATGGTCTATGATAGTTGCCTCAAATCTATCTTGTCTGGAGGAAATCTCCCTCAGGTTCCATAGGATAACCTAATAGCTTACTGAAGACTCAGTTGAGAATGAAGGTAGCAGATTGATAGGTGTAGGAGCAACTCTGGGAGATGGTTTAGGAATATCTAGGGATACAGTTTCCCCTGATTTTGGGGAAACAACCTAAGTCTCATCTTGTGCAGTAGCTGGAGGTGGAGAAGATGGTGCATAACCATTTATAGGTGTGACAAAAGCAAAAGCAGAGGTAGCAAGAGTAAAGGTAGGCTCAAAAGTAATAGCAACAATGTCTAAAACCTGACTGTAGAAGGAGCAACAACCTCTTGAGTAGAAAAGGGGGCATCTTGAACCAGTATAGAAGCAGTAGCTCCAATTACTGTAGGAGCTGAATTTTTTGATGTTCTATCTTCTTCTTCTTCTACTGGAGAAATATAGATGGAAGAAGAAGGCTGTAATGCATTAGGAATGAGAGCAGAACATGTTGCATGGTCCTTTTCATCAGGTTCTTCAATGATAGGCTCCATGTGAGAATTTTTATCTGTGGGCTTAGAACTGAATGTAGAACTCAGTCTGGCCTTTTCGCTACTCAACAAGCTTTCTTCTTCTTTAGATTAAGATGCTTCTGCTTGTTCTTCCTCTTCATCATCATCAGCCACAGTTACATGATACTCATCCTCAGATTCATATCCCTAAACTTCTCTATCAGCTCAACTTCTTTTACCATCATGTAAGACAGATGTAATGATTTTCACTTTAGCGTTGGCGTCTACATTAGCCTTGTCAGGGTGGTAACTTAAGCTGAAATCGTAGTCTTTCAGAAACTCCATCCACCTTCTCTACCTCATGTTCAACTCCTTTTGATTAAAGAGGTGCTTAAGACTCTTATGATCGGAGAAAACTTCAAACCTCACACCGTATAAATGATGCCTCCACATCTTCCAAGCAAACACTATGGTTACTAACTCCAGGTCATAGGTAGGGTAGTTTACCTCGTGAGGCTTGAGTTGCCTAGATGCATTGGCTACCACTTGCCTATTTTGCATCAACAACACACAGCCTAAACCTTTGCCTGAAGCATCACAATATACCTCGAAAGGTACATTGGGGTCGGGTAAAACCAAAACAAGGGTTGAGGTTGGCTTTTCCTTGAAAACTCTTGGAAGCTTTTTCTCACACCTCGTGGTTCTACACAAAAAGGGTATTCTTCCTAGTGAGCTTGGTTAGAGGTAAGGAAATCTGAGAAAATCCCTTTATGAACCTAACTGTAATAGCCTACTAAACCCAAAAGCTTCATATCTCTCTCAAGTATGGTGGTTGGCTTTTCCCAATTCATCATCGCCTCAACCTTACAGGATCAATGGTTATACCTCCTTTTGACACTACATGTCCTAAAAATTTCACCTCTTCTAGCCGTAATTCACACTAAGACAAATTTTAGTATACAACTTCTTCTCTTTCAAAATCTTTAAAACCAGCCTTAGATGATGCTTATGCTCCTTGTGGGTCTTCGAATGAATGAGTATATCATCTATGAAAACAACCATGAACTGATCTAAATAGGGTCTTAAGATCCTACTCATATAATCCATAAACACCACAGGAGCATTCATCAGTCCAAATGACATAACAGTGAACTCAAAGTGTCCATACCAAGTTCTAAAAGGCGATTTTAGGTATGTCCTAGTCTCTTACCCTAATCTGGTGGTATCCCGTGTAACATCTTAATTTTTAACCCAATACTCTAGAACATATTTAGGTTAATCATTAGTCTGTTACTTCATAGTTCTCATTTTTACTTTGAAATACTTAGCTAAAAATACTGTAATTTTTTTTTTGAAATGCAAAGTGAGAGCCGCGTGATGCGATAAGCGGTAAACCATGTAAAGTAAAACAAATGTCTCACAACATCATAACATAAGGCACACCATGAATAACACTGAATATCATCTCATATATATATAACTTGCCCACTTATAAGTGTGGGACTTAATTTAGTACAAGTGGAAATACAAGGAAGGAAATACAACATAAACATAAACATGAACTACTCCCTACCCGTAGCATCTAATGGGATAACCTCTAAACAAAAGAAGGTTTATCCCCATCTAAGTGGTGTGTGCTCTAACCGTGCATCGACTCCACAAAAATGGAACGACCGTGGTCCAGTCGTGGTGCACCTCCCATGTCGGCGGTCCACGAACACCTACGAGCACGCCGCCATCTCAAGACATGATGGAAAGAAAGAGATAGAGGGAGTAAGAATCTTGCTAAAGAATCTCAAGAGGGCCTCCCTACTACCTAGGTGTCATCATCTACGCCCTCAGAACCTTGGGTTTAATTATACAAAATGACTGAACATGCATTAAGTTCATTTTAAACTTTAAAATATACTTTAGCCAAGGTCCATTCATTTTAGGATGGTCTTAATGTCATGAATGCAACATAATAGTAGATGTATGCATGGCACTACCTAATGCACATACATAAAGCATAACATCAAGCATCATCATACTTTGTGGCATAAAGTGGCAATAGAAACATTCATATGGGACAAACTTAGTGACATAATCATAATCATGAAACTTTCTTCCTCATGGGCCACCCTAAAAGACAATCGAATCGGAGGGTGCTCGGCCGAAGACTCTTGGGTGTCACCCAAAACGTGTCATACATCTAGGTTATGAGCTACATACCTTAACTAGTCGTCACTAGTTCTTTACTTGATTACCACTTGCTAACGATAAGTCAGTATCATAAATCATAAATCCCAGGCTATCCTGAGTACCTAAGTTAGGGGTAAACCTCTTGCAGGGTGCTCGGCCGAATCGGGTGTCACCTAAGAGTATAAATTGGTACCGATGTCACATGAGGTTCTATGGAGGTGCTCGCCGAACTTGGGAAGTCATCCTAGAACCCATCTTAGTACCTTAATTTTTCAAAAATCTCTTTAAGTCCCCAAATTCAGTCTAGAATCGGCGAGACTTTGACGTGGCATTACGCTCTTTAAATTCCTTCCGAATTTGCTTTATTGCCACATAAACATATATCCCTCATGAATTCTTCATATGAATAACATCATCATCATTTACATACCACATGCATCATCATGGAACATTCAAACCGCTTATCCTTAACGTTAGCTTATGCTTTGACCTCTTTACGGGTCTTAACTGGGCATGAGATATGGTTCCTCTAACAACATCAAAGTACAAGCTCATATTTTATGCACCTAAGGGCTCATAATTAAACATCATTCATAATCCCTATATCATATTCACACTCCTAAAATCTGGAGACAGCATAGGGCAGAATTCTTAACTTGTGATTACAGGTTCTAGAACTTACGTTTTAGACCCCTTTTCTTGGTTCCTAAAGTCTCTCGCCTAAGGCGCTATGAATTAAATCTAAATCAATTATGAGGCATTCCTATGCTTAAGGACTAATTATTAATCATTTTTTATCATGTTGTAAGGGTGCTGGACAGAATCCAGAAGATAAATGTTCTAAGAGTTCTGTAGATTTGCCCTTTACGGTTTTCTAGTTACTAGTTTCCCTATAGGTGCTAGAATTCGATTCTTAATCCAAATGTTACTTCTAAGTTTTTCATGTCTAAACAATCCTAATCTGATTATGCTCCCATTAAAATATTTTGGATAATTTCCATAAAACAAATGGGTCAAAACTATGTTAAATTCTAGCTTTACTTCACAGTGTTTCTAGTTAAGCTAGTTTCTTACCTATTATGCACATAGGAATCATTTCCTACATCATCATATATGATATTTTCTACACATTCTAACACATCAAAACATCATCATACAGCATCACACTCATCATATTAGAACCGAAAAACATTTAGCTTCAAGTAAAGGATTTAAATTTGACATTTCTAGGTACATAAGTTAACTAGTTTCTCTTGGAATCAATTTAGAATTTCTAAAACTCTCATAAATCATTTTAATTCATCAAGAGGCTAAGAGAAGTTTTAGGTGTCAATGACCAAAATATATTTCATCTTCTAAAAGGGAATAATAAAGTCATATCTCCATGACAACATAACCTTTGAAAAAGATTTAGTAAAGCTTTAAGGAAAACTTTAGAACATAGACTATTGGTCCTTGTAGCTAGATGAAAACCTTATTGCAAGTCCATCATCACTACTTGGCAGAAAACATGCATTCAAAGAATGGTTTCACATTAAACTTTTTAACTTGGAAGATGAAATGGGCAAAGTCTTTGAGCTCTAGGGTTCTTAAGTTATGGCATAAAATAAACGTGGTTTCATGCTTTCTATTTTTAATCTTTGCTTACAAAATAAAGTGATGACGTAAGATAAATATGCACAAGGCATAAACTTAAACGTGCAAGCTTGAAAGTAAATATGCGAGGCATAAACTTTAAACGTGCAAGCTTGAAAGCAAAGTACGCAAGGTTCAATTCTTTATTTTAGCATTGCTCTTGGCCCAACAACAATCGACTTTAAGGCTAGGAAATAGATAGGCATTCGAGAAATTAATTAAGGTGATGATGCAGTTCAATTCTTTATTTCTTGCTCTGGGCCCAACAACAATCGAACTTTAAGGTTTGAAATAGAAAAGGCTTTGAGAATTAAATTAAGTGATGATGCAAGTTCCATTTTAATCTTTATGGTTCTTAGGTGATAGCTTGAAAGTAAAGGTAGCATTGCTAAGGAATGTAAATATATGAGTGCAAGTGCATAAAACACATTATACAAGTTCATTTTATCTTTCTAGAGCTCTTAACAAGACTTTAAAGGAACTTAAACCTTAACCCAAACTCATCCAACCAAGGTAAAGTAAAGAGTCTAGAGTTCTTAGAACTCAAAACAACAACATCTTTAGAAAATCAAACCATAAGGCATATAAAAGAAAAGGAAATGGCCGAAACATCTAGGCTTAAGAAAAGAAATATTTGAAACTCTAGAGTCCATGGGATCTTGGTGATATATTAACACCAACACCATGAGCCCTCATTATTGAGTTCATAGAATCATTTTAAAACATCATCAAAACTAAAAGTTCTCAAGAGTTCCAAGAAAGGAAGAACTAGAAACATTTTTTTGCTCAAGAACAAAGATCAAGCTCTAGAGTTTGTTTCAAGTGATGAACATCATCATGAAAACTCTCTTCATCAAGCTCTCTATTTCTTTTGAACTTCAAGAGCCCATAGCCAAAATGAGAAAGAAAAGAAAAAGGAGAAGAAAAGAAGTTCTAAAAAGAATCAAGAGAAACTTATAACCATAAAGCTTAGAACAAGAACTTTAAAAGAAAGGGAATGCTTCTGAAAGAAAATCTCTACTTGGTGTGATGAACTTGAAGATGGAAGAAAGAAGATGAAGAAGATGAAGAACTTTGAAGAACTTGAAGAACACTAGAACTTTGAGAGAAAAGAAAAGCTTTGAGTGTTCCTAAACTTAGCAAATGGTCTAAAAGTGGTGCAAGCTCCTCAAGGCATTCTATTTATAGAAGAATGAAGCAAATGGAGTATGTGTGTGGTCAATGTGGTTTCTACCATGGGGAAAGCAGAACTCTGAGGCATCCATGAGGTTCCTTGAGGTGA
>JAVHNM010000257.1:17500-20000 GCA_031216125.1 Dalbergia cochinchinensis
AAAATTACGAAATTTGGGGGATAAGAAGATCTCATTTTTCTAAGGGTCCCTGCAAAAAATCACATGAAAATACCATCTCTAGGTCCAAATTTTGGACTTATGTCTGCTCGGAAAAAAGGCATCCACTTGTAAAATACTGGTTTTTGCAAAATAAGCTATTATAGGGGGGAGGTGAGACTCGGCCAAACCATGCCCACGCTGGTTTGTCCCGAGGCGCCATGGGCACCTGGCACCCGCCCAAGGCGCTAAGGCCTTGGTGGGGGTCTTCCCATGGCATAGAGGATGGCGGGGGCGCAATGACCCGCTTACACCGACTGCGGCGGCCGCTTAGCCGGGGCCGGCGAGGAGCGGATGCATCGCGGGCGCTTTGGCCCCTATCTCGATAATCATATTTTTTGCCGCTACCGCATCTTGCTTCGAGGCGCTGCCTAGTCCGCCCCGCACTGCTCGGGAAGACCCAATTGACAATGCAAAGTCGCAAAGACGATGAAACACCGCCAAACGCTTGGTGATGCACAATGGGGTGCCGCTCGCTTGTCCTCGATTAATTTGATCCCCTGGTTGCATCCCCATCGCCTTGGCGCCATGTTGTCACAAACCGACAAGCGGTCCGCCAATGGGCTAGACGCGGGCGTTGTTCAGTGGCTTTCTAGCACCACTGACCTTGGTTGCCTTACTGGTGGTGGTCTTAGTTGGGGCACTTGACACACAACGTGGCGTGGTTTTGACTAGCGCCGAGGATACGCTGTGGCATCGCATCCGCCACCCCGCTGAGGCGCCTATCTTTCCACAAAGCGGTTACGAGGCGCATAGGTAAGGATGCGTGTGCACATCACGGATGGGGGTGGGCTAGGTTATGCTCGCCGAGGGCACCCGCACTGCGGAAATACACCTCCGAACGCGGCGCTGGGGCGCCGGCATCGAATGACCCTTCTTTGTCCCGGATGGTTACAAAGTGTTGTGGGGCGATTTGACCGCCGACGAATGTGTGTGATGCATCGCGGGCGAAGCTCGCCGCTACAGAGCGGTGGAGGCCCCGGATGCATCCTCATGGTTGAGTCCGTGGTTGGGCCACCGAGTGATGGATGGTTTTTTGCATTGGGAAAGCGATCGGCTCGAATGTTGATCGAAGTTCATGCCTAGCGTGCGGACACTGCTGTTGGATGTTTCCATTTGCCTGGCATGGCTTTGGCCATGCGGGTGTGGTTGGTCCGCGGTGTTGGGTCCAAAGAAACGGCGGGCGTGCGAGTGGTGATTTGACCGTGAGTGCTAGCCGCTCCTTGCATGTGCATCGAACGGCTCGCGCAGCTTTTCTTCAATTGTCATCACGAGCCGCTGTGCTCCTGGTGTGCCGCTCGCGTTCCTCGTGTTGCCTACCCACAAAGTGGCACGTGGTATGTCCCGTAGGATCCTTTTTCCGCCCCGACGCCTCGCAGGGGTCAGCTTGGGAACCCGACTGACCCGTGGTTCGCGCTAATCGTATGCTCTAATGGTTCTCGTGGCTCATACGAATCAATCGTTTTCTTGATGCGGTGCATGTGGTACGCACGGGTTGATCTTGCCTTTCACCCCGCCTACATTTCGTTGCTGCTAGAATGACACTTGTTGCCGCGTGCTCGTTATGCTCTTCTTTGGGGTGGCAATACGAGCACGGCCAAGAAGGTCGCCGATGGATGCTACCTGGTTGATCCCGCCAAAGAGTCATATGCTTGTCTCAAAGATTAAGCCATGCATGTGTAAGTATGAACTAATTCGCATCGTGAAACCGCGAATGGCTCATTAAATCGCTTATAGTTTGTTTGATGGTATCTACTACTCTGATAACCGTAGTAATTCTAGAGCTAATACGCAACAAACCCCGACTTCGAAGCGGATGCATTTATTAGATAAAGGTCAACGCAGTTCACCGCTGCTTTGATGATTCATGATAACTGCCGGATCGCACGGCCTCGTGTCGCGACGCATCATTCAAATTTCTGCCCTATCAACTTTCGATGGTAGGATAGTGGCCTACCATGGTGGTGACGGGTGACTGAGAATTAGGGTTCGATTCCTGAGAGGAGCCCGAGAAACGGCTACCACATCCAAGGAAGGCAAGCAGCGCCAAGAAATTACCCAATCCCGACACTGGGAGGTAGTGACAATAAATAACAATACCGGCTCAATGAGTCCGTAATTGGAATGAGTACAATCTAAATCCCTTAACGAGGATCCATTGAGGGCAAGTCCGTGCCGCAAATGCGTAATTCCACCCAATAGCGATATTTAAGTTGTTGCGCTTAAAAAGCTCGTAGTTGACCTTGGGTCGGGTCGACGGTCCTCCTTTCGGCGCACCGGCCGGCTCGCCCTTCGCCGGCGATGCGCGCCTGGCCTTAATCGTCGGTCGTACTCCCAAGCCAAGTACTTTGAAGAAATTAGAGTCCTCAAAGCAACCCAACGCCTGGATACATTAGCATGGGATAACATCATAGGATTCTCGATCCTATTGTGTTGGCCTTCG
>JAVHNM010000257.1:22500-30000 GCA_031216125.1 Dalbergia cochinchinensis
ATTAGAGGCATCGGGGGCGCAACGCCCTCGACCTATTCTCAAACTTTAAATAGGTAGGACGGCGTGGTCGCCCGGTGAGCCATGCCACTAATCGAGCTCCAAGTGGGCCATTTTTGCTAAGCGTAATCGGGCGATGCGGGATGAACCGAAGTCGGGTTACGGTGCCCAATCAAGGCTAACCTAGACCCCACAAAGGGTGTTGGTCGATTAAGACAAGCAGATTCGGTGGTCATGGAAGTCGAACCGCTAAGGAGTGTGTAACAACTCACCGCCGAATCAACTAGCCCCGAATGGATGGCGCTGCGCTGCGGACCTATACCCGGCCGCCGGGCAAGCGCCAGGCCCCGATGAGTAGGAGGGCGCGCGGTCGCCGCAAAACCTGGGCGCGAGCCCGGCGAGCGCCGCCGGTGCATCTTGGTGGTAGTAGCAAATATTCAAATGAGAACTTTGAAGGCCGAAGAGGGAAAGGTTCCATGAACGGCACTTGCACATGGGTTAGTCGATCCTAAGGGACGGGAAGCCTGCCTGATAGCGCCCGAGCGCGAACTCCGAAGCGGAATCGTTAAAATTTCGAACCGACGTGGCGGCCGACGGCAACGTTAGGGAGTCCGAGACGCCGGGCGGCCTCGGAAGAGTTATCTTTTTCGCTTAACACCGCCCACTCACTCGAAACGGCTCACCGGAGGTAGGGTCCAGCGTCGAAGAGCACCGCACGCCGCTACGGTCCGGCAGCCGGCGCCCTTGAAAACCGGAGGACCGAGTGCCTCCCACGCCCGGCCGTACTCATAACCGCATCAGTTCCAAGGTGAACAACCGTCGATGGAACAATGTAGGCAAGGGAAGTCGGCAAAATGGATCCGTGAACTCTGAAAAGGATTGGCTCGAGGGTCGGGCACGGTCCTGGCCCAACCCGCTTACCGTTTGCGGATCGCCGAGCCGCCGCCGTGGCGAGCGGTCGCCGCTGCGTTTGCCGGGGACGGATCGGGAACGGCCCTGGCCTTCTTCCCGCGCCGAACAATGACTTTAATCGGTACGACAAGGGGAATCCGATCGCTTAATTAAAACAAAGCATTGCGATGGTCCTCGCGATGCCGACGCAATGTGATTTCTCGCCAAAGGCTCAATGTCAAAGTGAAGAAATTCAACCAAGCGCTGGTAAACGGCGGAGTAACTATGACTCTCTTAAGGTAGCCAAATGCCTCGCCATCTAATTAGTGACGCCGCATGAATGGATTAACGAGATTCCCATCGCCCTCGCTTCACTATCCAAATAAACCACACCAAGGGAACGGGCTTGGCGGAATCAATGGGAAAGAAGACCTCGTTGAGCTTGACTCTAGTCCGACTTTGTGAAATGACTTGAGAGGTGTAGGATAAGTGGAGCCGAAACAATGAAAGTGAAATACCACTACTTTTAACGTTATTTTACTTATTCCGTGAATCGGAGGCGGGCACCGCCTCTTTGGACCTGGCACGCCTCGCCGGCCGATCCGGCGAAGACATTGTCGTGGGGAGTTTGGTCAGCGGCACATCCGTTAAAAGATAACGCAGTGTCCTAAGATGAGCTCAACGAGAACGTAAATCTCGTGGTGGAACAAAAGGGTAAAAGCTCGCTTGATTCTCGATTTCAAAGATTTAATACGAACCGTGAAAGCGTGGGCCTATCGATCCTTTAGTCCTTCGGAATTTGAAGCTAGAGGTGTCGGTAAAAGTTACCACAGGATAATCGCTTGTGGCAGCCAAGCCGCTCATAGCGACGCTGCTTTTTGATCCTTCGATGCTCGCTCTTCCTATCATTGTGAAGCGTAATTCACCAAGTGTTGGATTGTTCACCCACCAATAGGGAACGTGAGCTGGGTTTAGACCGTCGTGAGACAGGTTAGTTTTACCCTACTGATGACAGTATCGCAATAGTAATTCAACCTAGTACGACAGGAACCCTTGATTCGCACAATTGGTCATCGCGCTTGGTTGAAAAGCCGCGGCGCCGGTTACCGCGGCGTTGATTATGATCAACGCCTAAGTCGAATCCGGCTAGAAGCGATGCGCGCGCGCCGCCCGCTTGTCGACCAGCAGCAGGGGCCTTGCCCCGCAGGCACGCGGTCGCTGGTGACACCCGCGACGGGCGACAGACTCGCGGACGCCTTGAAGCGCACTCCCACCGAGCGGCGGGTAGAATCTTTGCGCATTTACTTAAATACGCGACGGGTATTGTGGTGGCAGAGTGGCCTTGCCGCCACGATCCATCGAGATTCAGCCCGCCGCTCGATTCGCCCCCTCCCGCCCCCACAAATATTCACCAACTACGAACACAAACCGCCCCTAAGAACCCAAGGGTTAAAACTCCGCCCCGGAACGCAAGAGAATCCGTGTCGCCGTCCCCGCTGCCACGCCACGCCCGCCTCGCTGCGTTCTCGCCTCGCCACGCCGGCCGCCACGGCTTTGGCCGGTGCTCGCCGGCGGCCGCCTAGTGCCCACACGCCATGCCTGGTGCCCTGGCCGGCCTGGTGCCTGGCACGCAGGCCGGTGCCTGGCACCGCACGGCTTTGGCCGGTGCCCGCCTGGCGCCTGGCACCACCTTGGCTGGTCCCCGCCTGGTGCCCATCGCGCGCCATGGCTGGTGCCTGGCACGGCCTTGGTTGGTGCCGGCCTGGTGCCCAGCGCGTGCTGGCCTGGTGCCTGGCACGGCCTTGGCTGGTGCTGGCCTGGTGCCCACCACGGCCTTGGCTGGTGCTGGCCTGGTGCCTGGCACGGCCATGGCTGGTGCCCGCCTGGTGCCTGGCACGGCCTTGGCTGGTGCTGGCCTGGTGCCTGGCGCGGCCATGGCTGGTGCCTGCCTGGTGCCCAGCGCGTGCTGGCCTGGTGCCCACCACGGCCTTGGCTGGTGCTGGCCTGGTGCCTGGCACGGGCATGGCTGGTGCCCGCCTGGTGCCCAGCGCGTGCTGGCCTGGTGCCTGGCACGGCCTTGGCTGGTGCCCGCCCGCCTGGTGCCCAGCGCGTGCTGGCCTGGTGCCTGGCACGGCCTTGGCTGGTGCCCGCCTGGTGCCTGGCACGGCCTTGGCTGGTGCCCGCCGCGGCCATGGCTGGTGCCCGCCGCGGCCATGGCTGGTGCCTGCCTGGTGCCCAGCGCGTGCTGGCCTGGTGCCCACCACGGCCTTGGCTGGTGCTGGCCTGGTGCCTGGCATGGGCATGGCTGGTGCCTGCCTGGTGCCCAGCGCGTGCTGGCTTGGTGCCTGGCACGGCCTTGGCTGGTGCCCGCCTGGTGCCGCACGCCCTTGGCTGGTGCCCGCCTGGTGCCTGGCACGGCCTTGGCTGGTGCCCGCCTGGTGCCCACCGCGGCCATGGCTGGTGCCTGCCTGGTGCCCAGCGCGTGCTGGCCTGGTGCCTGGCACGGCCTTGGCTGGTGCCCGCCTGGTGCCCAGCGCGTGCTGGCCTGGTGCCTGGCACGGCCTTGGCTGGTGCCCGCCTGGTGCCCACCGCGGCCATGGCTGGTGCCCGCCTGGTGCCCAGCGCGTGCTGGCCTGGTGCCTGGCACGGCCTTGGCTGGTGCTGGCCTGGTGCCTGGCACGGCCTTGGCTGGTGCCGGCCTGGTGCCTGGCGCGGCCTTGGCTGGTGCCCGCCTGGTGCCCAGCGCGTGCTGGCCTGGTGCCCACCACGGCCTTGGCTGGTGCTGGCCTGGTGCCTGGCATGGGCATGGCTGGTGCCTGCCTGGTGCCTGGCACGGCCTTGGCTGGTGCCCGCCTGGTGCCTGGCACGGCCTTGGCTGGTGCTGGCCTGGTGCCAAGCGCGTGCTGGCCTGGTGCCCGCCTGGTGCCTGGCACGGCCTTGGCTGGTGCTGGCCTGGTGCCCACCGCGGCCATGGCTGGTGCCTGCCTGGTGCCCAGCGCGTGCTGGCCTGGTGCCCACCACGGCCTTGGCTGGCTGGTGCTGGCCTGGTGCCTGGCACGGGCATGGCTGGTGCCTGCCTGGTGCCCAGCGCGTGCTGGCTTGGTGCCTGGCACGGCCTTGGCTGGTGCTGGCCTGGTGCCCGCCTGGTGCCTGGCACGGCCATGGCTGGTGCCTGCCTGGTGCCCAGCGCGTGCTGGCCTGGTGCCTGGCACGGCCTTGGCTGGTGCCCGCCTGGTGCCTGGCACGGCCTTGGCTGGTGCCCGCCTGGTGCCCACCTGGTGCCCACCGCGGCCATGGCTGGTGCCCGCGCCTGGTGCCCGCCTGGTGCCTGGCACGGCCTTGGCTGGTGCCCGCCTGGTGCTCAGCGCGTGCTGGCCTGGTGGGTGGCAGGGCCTTGGCTGGTGCCCACCACGGCCATGGCTGGTGCCTGGCGCGTGCTGGCCCGGTGCATGCCTGGTGCCGAGTGCGTGCTTGCACGGTGCCTGCCCGGTGCGCACCGTGGCCATGGCTGGTGCCTGCCCGGTGCCTAGCGCGTGCTGGCATGGTGCCTGGCACGGCCATGGCTGGTGCCTGCCTGGTGCCCACCGCGGCCATGGCCGGTGCCTGCCTGGTGCCTAGCCCGTGCATGCCCGGCGCATGGAATTTCACTAGAAATCCATATATGGCAATTGGCCCGAGCGAATGTCACGAAATTTGGTGGGCTCATTACAAATAGCATGATGAATATGCCTGCAAAAAATCAGATCAAAATTCATTGTCTAGACCCATGTGTGCCGGGTGCCTAGCCGGTGCATGCCCGGTGCATGCCCGGTGCATGGAATTTCACTAGAAATCCATATATGACAATTGGCCCGAGCGAATGTCACGAAATTTGGTGGGCTCATTACAAATAGCATCATGAATGTGCCTGGAAAAAATCAGATCAAAATTCATTGTCTAGACCCATGTGTGCCGGGTGCCTTGCACGGCCGCCTTGCATGCCCTGCCCAGTCTGCATGCTCTTGCATGGAATTTCACTAGAAATCCATATATGACAATTGGCCCGAGCGAATGTCACGAAATTTGGTGGGCTCATTAGAAATAATACAATGAGGATGCCTGCCAAAAATCAGATCAAGATTCACTCTCTAGACCCATTTTTTATTTTTTTTATTTTCCGCATTTCGCATCTTTAAAAATTCATAAAAATTATTCCCTTGGAGAAAAATTACGAAATTTGGGGGATAAGAAGATCCCATTTCTCTAAGGGTGCCTGCCAAAAATGACATCAAAATACCCTCTCTAGGTCCATATTTTGGACTTATGTCCGCCGAAAAAGGCATCCACTTGTAAAATACTGGTTTTTGCAAAATAAGCTATTATAGGGGGGAGGTGAGACTCGGCCAAACCATGCCCACGCTGGTTTGTCCCGAGGCGCCATGGGCACCCCGGTGGCACCCGCCCAAGGCGCCTAAGGCCTTGTGGGCGCTCACCCATGGCATAGAGGATGGCGGGCGCAATGACCCGCTACACCGACTGCGGCGGCCGCTTAGCCGGGGCCGGCGAGGAGCGGATGCATCGCGGGCGCTTTGGCCCCTATCTCGATAATCATATTTTTTGCCGCTACGCATCTTGCTTCGAGGCGCTGCCTAGTCCGGCCCCGCACTGCTCGAAGACCCAATTGATAATGCAAAGTCGCAAAGACGATGAAACACCGCCAAACGCTTCGTGATGCACAATGGGGTGCCGCTCGCTTGTCCTCGATTAACTTGATCCCCTGGTTGCATCCCCATCGCCTTGGCGCCATGTTGTCACAAACCGACAAGCTGTCCGCCAATGGGCTAGACGCGGGCGTTGTTCTAGTGGCTTTCTAGCACCACTCCGACCTTGGTTGCCTTACGGGGGGTGGTGGTCTTAGTTGGGGCACTTGACACACAACGTGGCGTGGTTTTGACTAGCGTCGAGGATACGCGGTGGCATCGCATCCGCCACCCCGCTTGAGGCGCCTATCTTTCCACAAAGCGTTACGAGGCGCGCATAGGTAAGGATGCGTGTGCACATCACGGATGGGGGTGGGCTAGGTTATGCTCGCCGAGGGCACCCGCACTGCGGAAATACACCTCCGAACGCGGCGCTGGGGCGCTGCGGCATCGAATGACCCTTCTTTGTCCCGGATGGTTACAAAGGTTGTGGGGCGCTTTGACCGCCGACGAAATGTGTGTGATGCATCGCCGGCGAGCTCGGCCGCTACAGAGCGGGGTGGAGGCCCCGGGATGCATCCTCATGGTTGAGTCCGTGGTTGAGCCACCGAGTGATTGATGGTTTTTTGCATTGGGAAAGCGACGGCTCTAATGTTGATCGAAGTTCATGCCTAGCGGTGCGACACCGCTGTTGGATGTTTCCATTTGCCCGCATGGCTTTGGCCATGCGGGTGTGGTTGGTCCGCGGTGTTGGGTCCAAAGAAACGCGGCGCGTGCGAGTGGTGATTTGACCGTGAGTGCTAGCCGCTCCTTGCATGTGCATCGAACGGCTCGCGCGCAGCTTTCTTCAATTGTCATCACGAGCCGCTGTGCTCCTGGTGTGCCGCTCGCGTTCCTCGTGTTGCCTACCCACAAAGTGGCACGTGGTATGTCCCGTAGATCCTTTTTCCATCCCGACGCCTGCAGGGGGCTGTTTGGGAACCCGACTGACCCGTGGTTCGCGCTAATCGTATGCTCTAATGGTTCTCGTGGCTCATACGAATCAATCGTTTTCTTGATGCGGTGCATGTGGTACGCACGTTGATCCTTGCCTTTCACCCCGCCTACATTTCGTTGCCTAGAATGACACTTGTTGCCGCGTGCTCGTTATGCTCTTCTTTGGGGTGGCAATACGAGCACGGCCGCAAGGTCGCCGATGGATGCTACCTGGTTGATCCCGCCAGAGTCATATGCTTGTCTCAAAGATTAAGCCATGCATGTGTAAGTATGAACTAATTCAGATCGTGAAACCGCGAATGGCTCATTAAATCGCTTATAGTTTGTTTGATGGTATCTACTACTCTGATAACCGTAGTAATTCTAGAGCTAATACGCAACAAACCCCGACTTCGAAGGGATGCATTTATTAGATAAAGGTCAACGCAGTTCGCCGCTGCTTTGATGATTCATGATAACTCGTCGGATCGCACGGCCTCTGTGCCGCCGACGCATCATTCAAATTTCTGCCCTATCAACTTTCGATGGTAGGATAGTGGCCTACCATGGTGGTGACGGGTGACGGAGGATTAGGTTCGATTCCTGAGAGGAGCCCGAGAAACGGCTACCACATCCAAGGAAGGCAGAAAGCAAGAAATTACCCAATCCCGACACTGGAGGTAGTGACAATAAATAACAATACCGCTCAATGAGTCCGTAATTGGAATGAGTACAATCTAAATCCCTTAACGAGGATCCATTGAGGGCAAGTCCGTGCCAAAGAAATTGTAATTCCACCCAATAGCGATATTTAAGTTGTTGCGCTTAAAAAGCTCGTAGTTGACCTTGGGTCGGGTCGATCGGTCCTCCTTTCGGCGCACCGGCCGCTCGCCCTTCGCCGGCTGATGCGCTTCCTGGCCTTAATCGTCGGGTCGTACTCCTACAAGTTACTTTGAAG
>JAVHNM010000257.1:35000-37500 GCA_031216125.1 Dalbergia cochinchinensis
GCCTCGCCACGCCGGCTCGCCACGGCCTTGGCCGGTGCTCGCCCGGCGGCCGCCTAGTGCCCACAGCCGCCATGCCTGGTGCCCAAGGCGGCCGGCCTGGTGCCTGGGCACGGCCTTGGCTGGTGCCTGCCGTGCCTGGCACGACCTTGGCCGGTGCCCGCCGTGCCCATCGCGCCATGGTCGGTGCCTGGCACGGCCTTGGCTGGTGCCGGCCTGGTGCCCAGCCGCGGCCGGCCTGGTACCGCACGGCCTTGGCTGGTGCTGGCCTGGTGCCCACCACGGCCTTGGCTGGTGCTGGCCTGGTGCCTGGCACGGCCATGGCTGGTGCCCGCCTGGTGCCTGGCACGGCCTTGGCTGGTGCCCGCCTGGTGCCTGGCGCGGCCATGGCTGGTGCCCGCCTGGTGCCCAGTGCGTGCTGGCCTGGTGCCCACCACGGCCTTGGCTGGTGCTGGCCTGGTGCCTGGCACGGGCATGGCTGGTGCCTGCCTGGTGCCCAGCGCGTGCTGGCATGGTGCCTGGCACGGCCTTGGCTGGTGCCCGCCTGGTGCCCAGCGCGTGCTGGCCTGGTGCCTGGCACGGCCTTGGCTGGTGCCCGCCTGGTGCCTGGCACGGCCTTGGCTGGTGCCCGCCGCGGCCATGGCTGGTGCCTGCCTGGTGCCCAGCGCGTGCTGGCCTGGTGCCCACCACGGCCTTGGCTGGTGCTGGCCTGGTGCCTGGCATGGGCATGGCTGGTGCCTGCCTGGTGCCCAGCGCGTGCTGGCTTGGTGCCTGGCACGGCCTTGGCTGGTGCCCGCCTGGTGCCTGGCACGGCCTTGGCTGGTGCTGGCCTGGTGCCCACCGCGGCCATGGCTGGTGCCTGCCTGGTGCCCAGCGCGTGCTGGCCTGGTGCCTGGCACGGCCTTGGCTGGTGCCCGCCTGGTGCCCAGCGCGTGCTGGCCTGGTGCCTGGCACGGCCTTGGCTGGTGCTGGCCTGGTGCCCACCGCGGCCATGGCTGGTGCCTGCCTGGTGCCCAGCGCGTGCTGGCCTGGTGCCTGGCACGGCCTTGGCTGGTGCCGGCCTGGTGCCTGGCACGGCCTTGGCTGGTGCCCGCCTGGTGCCTGGCGCGGCCTTGGCTGGTGCCCGCCTGGTGCCCAGCGCGTGCTGGCCTGGTGCCCACCACGGCCTTGGCTGGTGCTGGCCTGGTGCCTGGCACGGCCTTGGCTGGTGCCCGCCTGGTGCCTGGCACGGCCTTGGCTGGTGCTGGCCTGGTGCCAAGCGCGTGCTGGCCTGGTGCCCGCCTGGTGCCTGGCACGGCCTTGGCTGGTGCTGGCCTGGTGCCCACCGCGGCCATGGCTGGTGCCTGCCTGGTGCCCAGCGCGTGCTGGCCTGGTGCCCACCACGGCCTTGGCTGGCTGGTGCTGGCCTGGTGCCTGGCACGGGCATGGCTGGTGCCTGCCTGGTGCCCAGCGCGTGCTGGCTTGGTGCCTGGCACGGCCTTGGCTGGTGCTGGCCTGGTGCCCGCCTGGTGCCTGGCACGGCCATGGCTGGTGCCTGCCTGGTGCCCAGCGCGTGCTGGCCTGGTGCCTGGCACGGCCTTGGCTGGTGCCCGCCTGGTGCCTGGCACGGCCTTGGCTGGTGCCCGCCTGGTGCCCACCTGGTGCCCACCGCGGCCATGGCTGGTGCCCGCCTGGTGCCCGCCTGGTGCCCGCCTGGTGCCTGGCACGGCCTTGGCTGGTGCCCGCCTGGTGCTCAGCGCGCGAGCTGGCCTGGTGGGTGGGAGGGGGCTGGCTGGTGGCCAGCACGCCCTTGGCTGGTGCGTGGCGCGGCCGGCCCGGCATGCCTGGTGCCGAGTGCGTGCTTGCACGGTGCTCGCCGGCGGCGCACCGCGGGCCATGGCTGGTGCCTGCCGGCGCCTAGCGCTGCGTCTGGCATGGTGCCTGGCACGGCCATGGCTGGTGCCTCGCCTGGTGCCCACCGCGCCATGGCCGGTGCCTCACAGGTGCCCAGTCTGCATGCCCTGCCGCATGGAATTTCACTAGAAATCCATATATGGCAATTGGCCCGAGCGAATGTCACGAAATTTGGTGGGCTCATTACAAATAGCATGATGAATATGCCTCCAAAAAATCAGATCAAAATTCATTGTCTAGACCCATGTGTGCCGGGGGCCTAGCCTGCATGCCCTGCCCAGTCTGCATGCCCGGTGCATGGAATTTCACTAGAAATCCATATATGACAATTGGCCCGAGCGAATGTCACGAAATTTGGTGGGCTCATTACAAATAGCATCATGAATGTGCCTGCAAAAAATCAGATCAAAATTCATTGTCTAGACCCATGTGTGCCGGTGCCTTGCACGGCCTCGCCTTGCATGCCCTGCCAGTCTGCAGATGCCCGGTGCATGGAATTTCACTAGAAATCCATATATGACAATTGGCCCGAGCGAATGTCACGAAATTTGGTGGGCTCATTAGAAATAATACAATGAGGATGCCTGCCAAAAATCAGATCAAGATTCAC
>JAVHNM010000257.1:45000-47500 GCA_031216125.1 Dalbergia cochinchinensis
CCACGCCGGCTCGCCACGGCCTTTGGCCGGTGCTCGCCGGCCGCCTAGTGCCCACAGCCGCCATGCTCGTGCCTGGTGCCCGCAGGGCGGGCCTGGTACCTGGCACGGCCTTGGCCGGTGCTCGCCGTGCCTGGCACGACCTTGGCCGGTGCCCGCCTGTGCCCATCGCGCCATGGCTGGTGCCTGGCACGGCCTTGGCTGGTGCCTGCCTGGTGCCCAGCCCGTGCTGGCCTGGTGCCTGGCACGGCCTTGGCTGGTGCTGGCCTGGTGCCCACCACGGCCTTGGCTGGTGCTGGCCTGGTGCCTGGCACGGCCATGGCTGGTGCCCGCCTGGTGCCTGGCACGGCCTTGGCTGGTGCCCGCCTGGTGCCTGGCGCGGCCATGGCTGGTGCCTGCCTGGTGCCCAGTGCGTGCTGGCCTGGTGCCCACCACGGCCTTGGCTGGTGCTGGCCTGGTGCCTGGCACGGGCATGGCTGGTGCCTGCCTGGTGCCCAGCGCGTGCTGGCATGGTGCCTGGCACGGCCTTGGCTGGTGCCCGCCTGGTGCCCAGCGCGTGCTGGCCTGGTGCCTGGCACGGCCTTGGCTGGTGCCCGCCTGGTGCCTGGCACGGCCTTGGCTGGTGCCCGCCGCGGCCATGGCTGGTGCCTGCCTGGTGCCCAGCGCGTGCTGGCCTGGTGCCCACCACGGCCTTGGCTGGTGCTGGCCTGGTGCCTGGCCTGGTGCCTGCCTGGTGCCCAGCGCGTGCTGGCTTGGTGCCTGGCGCGGCCATGGCTGGTGCCCGCCTGGTGCCTGGCACGGCCTTGGCTGGTGCCCGCCTGGTGCCTGGCACGGCCTTGGCTGGTGCCCGCCTGGTGCCCGCCGCGGCCATGGCTGGTGCCTGCCTGGTGCCCAGCGCGTGCTGGCCTGGTGCGTGGCAGGGCCTTGGCTGGTGCCCGCCTGGTGCCCAGCGCGTGCTGGCCTGGTGCCTGGCACGGCCTTGGCTGGTGCTGGCCTGGTGCCCACCGCGGCCATGGCTGGTGCCTGCCTGGTGCCCAGCGCGTGCTGGCCTGGTGCCTGGCACGGCCTTGGCTGGTGCCGGCCTGGTGCCTGGCACGGCCTTGGCTGGTGCCCGCCTGGTGCCTGGCGCGGCCTTGGCTGGTGCCTGCCTGGTGCCCAGCGCGTGCTGGCCTGGTGCCCACCACGGCCTTGGCTGGTGCCTGCCTGGTGCCTGGCACGGCCTTGGCTGGTGCCCGCCTGGTGCCTGGCACGGCCTTGGCTGGTGCTGGCCTGGTGCCAAGCGCGTGCTGGCCTGGTGCCCGCCTGGTGCCTGGCACGGCCTTGGCTGGTGCTGGCCTGGTGCCCACCGCGGCCATGGCTGGTGCCTGCCTGGTGCCCAGCCCCTGCTGGCCTGGTGCCCACCACGGCCTTGGCTGGCTCGTGCTGGCCTGGTGCCTGGCACGCCCATGGCTGCTGCCTGCCTGGTGCCCAGCGCGTCCTGGCTTGGTGCCTGGCACGGCCTTGGCTGGTGCTGGCCTGGTGCCCGCCTGGTGCCTGGCACGGCCATGGCTGGTGCCTGGCACGGCCATGGCTGGTGCCTGCCTGGTGCCCAGCGCGCGCTGGCCTGGTGCCTGGCACGGCCTTGGCTGGTGCCCGCCTGGTGCCTGGCACGGCCTTGGCTGGTGCCCGCCTGGTGCCCACCTGGTGCCCACCGCGGCCATGGCTGGTGCCCGCCTGGTGCCCAGCGCGTGCTGGCCTGGTGCCCGCCTGGTGCCTGGCACGGCCTTGGCTGGTGCCCGCCTGGTGCTCAGCGCGTGCTGGCCTGGTGGGTGGCAGGGCCTTGGCTGGTGCCCACCACGGCCATGGCTGGTGCCTGGCGCTGGCCGCCCGGCATGCCTGGTGCCGAGTGCGTGCTTGCACCGGTGCTCGCCCGGCGCGCACCGCGGGCCATGGCTGGTGCCCGCCCTGCGCCAGCGCGCGGCCGGCATGGTGCCTGGCACGGCCATGGCTGGTGCCTGCCTGGTGCCCACCGCGGCCATGGCCGGTGCCTGCCTGGTGCCTAGCCCGTGCATGCCCGGCGCATGGAATTTCACTAGAAATCCATATATGGCAATTGGCCCGAGCGAATGTCACGAAATTTGGTGGGCTCATTACAAATAGCATGATGAATATGCCTGCAAAAAATCAGATCAAAATTCATTGTCTAGACCCATGTGTGCCGGGTGCCTAGCCGGTGCATGCCCGGTGCCTAGCCCGTGCATGGAATTTCACTAGAAATCCATATATGACAATTGGCCCGAGCGAATGTCACGAAATTTGGTGGGCTCATTACAAATAGCATCATGAATGTGCCTGCAAAAAATCAGATCAAAATTCATTGTCTAGACCCATGTGTGCCGGGTGCCTTGCACGGCCGCCTTGCATGCCCTGCTCAGTCTGCAGATGCCCTGGCATGGAATTTCACTAGAAATCCATATATGACAATTGGCCCGAGCGAATGTCACGAAATTTGGTGGGCTCATTA
>JAVHNM010000257.1:57500-60000 GCA_031216125.1 Dalbergia cochinchinensis
CTCCTGCATGGAATTTCACTAGAAATCCATATATGACAATTGGCCCGAGCGAATGTCACGAAATTTGGTGGGCTCATTAGAAATAATACAATGAGGATGCCCGCCAAAAATCAGATCAAGATTCACTCTCTAGACCCATTTTTTATTTTTTTTCATTATCCGGATTTCCCACCTTTAAAAATTCATAAAAATTATTCCCTTGGAGAAAAATTACTAAATTTGGGGGATAAGAAGATCTCATTTTTCTAAGGGTCCCTGCAAAAAATCACATGAAAATACCATCTCTAGGTCCAAATTTTGGACTTATGTCCGCCGAAAAAGGCATCCACTTGTAAAAACTGGTTTTTGCAAAATAAGCTATTATAGGGGAGGTGAGACTCGCCAAACCATGCCCACGCTGGTTTGTCCCGAGGCGCCATGGGCACTGGCACCCGCCCAAGGCGCCTAAGGCCTTGGTGGGCGCTACCCATGGCATAGAGGATGGCGGGGCGCAATGACCCGCTTACACCGACTGCGGCGGCCGCTTAGCCGGGGCCGGCGAGGAGCGGATGCATCGCGGGCGCTTTGGCCCCTATCTCGATAATCATATTTTTTGCCGCGCTGCATCTTGCTTCGAGGCGCTGCCTAGTCCGCCCCGCAATTGCTCGAAGACCCAATTGATACGCAAAGTCGCAAAGACGATGAAACACCGCCAAACGCTTCTGATGCACAATGGGGTGCCGCTCGCTTGTCCTCGACAACTTGATCCCCTGGTTGCATCCCCATCGCCTTGGCGCCATGTTGTCACAACCCGACAGGCGGTCCGCTCAATGGGCTAGACGTGGGCGTTGTCTAGTGGCTTTCTAGCACCACTGACCTTGGTTGCCTTACGGGGTGGTGGTCTTAGTTGGGGCACTTGACACACAACGTGGCGTGGTTTTGACTAGCGCCGAGGATACGCTGTGGCATCGCATCCGCCACCCCAGCTTGAGGCGCCTATCTTTCCACAAAGCGTTACGAGGCATGCATAGGTAAGGATGCGTGTGCACATCACGGATGGGGGTGGGCTAGGTTATGCTCGCCGAGGGCACCCGCACTGCGGAAATACACCTCCGAACGCGGCGCTGGGGCGCCGCGGCATCGAATGACCCTTCTTTGTCCCGGATGGTTACGTGTTGTGGGGCGATTTGACCGCCGACGAAATGTGTGTGATGCATCGCGGGCGAAGCTCGCCGCTACAGAGCGGGTGGAGGCCCCGGATGCATCCTCATGGTTGAGTCCGTGGTTGAGCCACCGAGTGATGGATGGTTTTTTGCATTGGGAAAGCGACGCTCTAATGTTGATCGAAGTTCATGCCTAGCGGTGCGACACCGCTGTTGGATGTTTCCATTTGCCCGCATGGCTTTGGCCATGCGGGTGTGGTTGGTCCGGCGGTTGGGTCCAAAGAACGCAGCGGGCGTGCGAGTGGTGATTTGACCGTGAGTGCTAGCCGCTCTTGCATGTGCATCGAACGGCTCGCGCAGCTTTTCTTCAATTGTCATCACGAGCCGCTGTGCTCCCGTGTGCCGCTCGCGTTCCTCGTGTTGCCTACCCACAAAGTGGCACGTGGTATGTCCCGTAGGATCCTTTTCGCCCCGACGCCTGCAGGGGTCAGCTTGGGAACCCGACTGACCCGTGGTTCGCGCTAATCGTATGCTCTAATGGTTCTCGTGGCTCATACGAATCAATCGTTTCTTGATGCGGTGCATGTGGTACGCACGGGTTGATCTTGCCTTTTCACCCGCTTCACATTTCGTTGCCTAGAATGACACTTGTTGCCGTGCTCGCTATGCTCTTCTTTGGGGTGGCAATACGAGCACGGCCAAGAAGGTCGCCGATGGATGCTACCTGGTTGATCCCGCCAGAGTCATATGCTTGTCTCAAAGATTAAGCCATGCATGTGTAAGTATGAACTAATTCAGATCGTGAAACCGCGAATGGCTCATTAAATCGCTTATAGTTTGTTTGATGGTATCTACTACTCTGATAACCGTAGTAATTCTAGAGCTAATACGCAACAAACCCCGACTTCGAAGGGATGCATTTATTAGATAAAGGTCAACGCAGTTCGCCGTTGCTTTGATGATTCATGATAACTCGCCGGATCGCACGCCTCGTGTCGGCGACGCATCATTCAAATTTCTGCCTCTATCAACTTTCGATGGTAGGATAGTGGCCTACCATGGTGGTGACGGGTGACGGAGAATTAGGGTTCGATTCCTGAGAGGAGCCCGAGAAACGGCTACCACATCCAAGGAAGGCAAAGAGCGCCAAGAAATTACCCAATCCCGACACGGGAGGTAGTGACAATAAATAACAATACCGGCTCAATGAGTCCGTAATTGGAATGAGTACAATCTAAATCCCTTAACGAGGATCCATTGAGGGCAAGTCCGTGCCGCAAACGCGTAATTCCAGCCCAATAGCGATATTTAAGTTGTTGCGCTTAAAAGCTCGTAGTTGACCTTGGGTCGGGTCGACG
>JAVHNM010000257.1:65000-70000 GCA_031216125.1 Dalbergia cochinchinensis
ACGAACACAAACCGCCCCTAAGAACCGAAGGGTTAAAACTCCGTCCCGAAAAACGCAAGAGAATCCAAGCGTCGCCGTCCCGGCTGCCACGCCGGCGCTCCCCTGCCCTCGCCTCGCCACGCCTGCTCGCCACGGCCTTGGCCGGTGCTCGCCCGGCCGCCTAGTGCCCACAGCCGCCATGCCTGGTGCCCAGCCAAGGCCGGCCTGGTACCTGGCACGGCCTTGGCCGGTGCCTGCTCGCGCCTGGCACGCCTTGGCCGGTGCCTGGCCGTGCCTCGCACGACCTTGGCTGGTGCCCGCCTGGTGCCCACTGGGGCCATGGCTGGTGCCTGGCACGGCCTTGGTTGGTGCCGGCCTGGTGCCCAGCGCGTGCTGGCCTGGTGCCGGCACGGCCTTGGCTGGTGCTGGCCTGGTGCCCACCACGGCCTTGGCTGGTGCTGGCCTGGTGCCTGGCACGGCCATGGCTGGTGCCCGCCTGGTGCCTGGCACGGCCTTGGCTGGTGCCCGCCTGGTGCCCACCACGGCCTTGGCTGGTGCTGGCCTGGTGCCTGGCGCGGCCATGGCTGGTGCCTGCCTGGTGCCCAGCGCGTGCTGGCCTGGTGCCCACCACGGCCTTGGCTGGTGCTGGCCTGGTGCCTGCCTGGTGCCCAGCGCGTGCTGGCTTGGTGCCTGGCACGGCCTTGGCTGGTGCCCGCCTGGTGCCCAGCGCGTGCTGGCCTGGTGCCTGGCACGGCCTTGGCTGGTGCCCGCCTGGTGCCTGGCACGGCCTTGGCTGGTGCCCGCCGCGGCCATGGCTGGTGCCTGCCTGGTGCCCAGCGCGTGCTGGCCTGGTGCCCACCACGGCCTTGGCTGGTGCTGGCCTGGTGCCTGGCATGGGCATGGCTGGTGCCTGCCTGGTGCCCAGCGCGTGCTGGCCTGGTGCCTGGCACGGCCTTGGCTGGTGCCCGCCTGGTGCCCAGCGCGTGCTGGCCTGGTGCCTGGCACGGCCTTGGCTGGTGCTGGCCTGGTGCCCACCGCGGCCATGGCTGGTGCCTGCCTGGTGCCCAGCGCGTGCTGGCCTGGTGCCTGGCACGGCCTTGGCTGGTGCCGGCCTGGTGCCTGGCGCGGCCTTGGCTGGTGCCCGCCTGGTGCCCAGCGCGTGCTGGCCTGGTGCCCACCACGGCCTTGGCTGGTGCTGGCCTGGTGCCTGGCATGGGCATGGCTGGTGCCTGCCTGGTGCCTGGCACGGCCTTGGCTAGTGCCCGCCTGGTGCCTGGCACGGCCTTGGCTGGTGCTGGCCTGGTGCCAAGCGCGTGCTGGCCTGGTGCCCGCCTGGTGCCTGGCACGGCCTTGGCTGGTGCTGGCCTGGTGCCCACCGCGGCCATGGCTGGTGCCTGCCTGGTGCCCAGCGCGTGCTGGCCTGGTGCCCACCACGGCCTTGGCTGGCTGGTGCTGGCCTGGTGCCTGGCACGGGCATGGCTGGTGCCTGCCTGGTGCCCAGCGCGTGCTGGCTTGGTGCCTGGCACGGCCTTGGCTGGTGCTGGCCTGGTGCCCGCCTGGTGCCTGGCACGGCCATGGCTGGTGCCTGGCACGGCCATGGCTGGTGCCTGCCTGGTGCCCAGCGCGTGCTGGCCTGGTGCCTGGCACGGCCTTGGCTGGTGCCCGCCTGGTGCCTGGCACGGCCTTGGCTGGTGCCCGCCTGGTGCCCACCTGGTGCCCACCGCGGCCATGGCTGGTGCCCGCCTGGTGCCCAGCGCGTGCTGGCCTGGTGCCCGCCTGGTGCCTGGCACGGCCTTGGCTGGTGCCTGGTGCTCAGCGCGTGCTGGCCTGGTGGGTGGCAGGGCCTTGGCTGGTGCCCACCACGGCCATGGCTGGTGCCTGGCGCGTGCTGGCCCGGGGCTTGCCTGGTGGGGAGTGCGTGCTTGCACGGCGCTCGCCCGGCGCACCGCGGGCCATGGCTGGTGCTCGCCTCGGTGCCTAGCGCTGGCGGCCGGCATGGTGCCTGGCACGCCCATGGCTGGTGCCTGCCTGGTGCCCACCGCGGCCATGGCCGGTGCCTGGCTGGTGCCTAGCCCGTGCATGCCCGGCGCATGGAATTTCACTAGAAATCCATATATGGCAATTGGCCCGAGCGAATGTCACGAAATTTGGTGGGCTCATTACAAATAGCATGATGAATATGCCTGCAAAAAATCAGATCAAAATTCATTGTCTAGACCCATGTGTGCCGGGTGCCTAGCCGGTGCATGCCCTGCCCAGTCTGCATGCCCTTGCATGGAATTTCACTAGAAATCCATATATGACAATTGGCCCGAGCGAATGTCACGAAATTTGGTGGGCTCATTACAAATAGCATCATGAATGTGCCTGCAAAAAATCAGATCAAAATTCATTGTCTAGACCCATGTGTGCCGGTGCCTTGCACGGCCGCCTTGCATGCCCTGCTCAGTCTGCATGCATGCTCTTGCATGGAATTTCACTAGAAATCCATATATGACAATTGGCCCGAGCGAATGTCACGAAATTTGGTGGGCTCATTAGAAATAATACAATGAGGATGCCTGCCAAAAATCAGATCAAGATTCACTCTCTAGACCCATTTTTTATTTTTTTATTTTCCGCATTTCGCATCTTTAAAAATTCATAAAAAATTATTCCCTTGGAGAAAAATTACGAAATTTGGGGGATAAGAAGATCTCATTTTTCTAAGGGTCCCTGCAAAAAATCACATGAAAATACCATCTCTAGGTCCAAATTTTGGACTTATGTCCGCCGAAAAAGGCATCCACTTGTAAAAACTGTTTTTGCAAAATAAGCTATTATAGGGGAGGTGAGACTCGCCAAACCATGCCCACGCTGGTTTGTCCCGAGGCGCCATGGGCACCCTGGCACCCGCCCAAGGCGTCTAAGGCCCTGCTGGGCGTCTACCCATGGCATAGAGGATGGCGGGGGCGCAATGCCCCGCTTACACCGACTCGTGCGGGCTGCCTAGCCGGGGGCCGATGAGGAGCGGGATGCATCGCGGGGCGCTTGGCCCCTATCTCGATAATCATATTTTTTGCCGCGCGCTGCATCTTGCTTCGAGGCGCTCGCCTAGTCCGGCCCCGCAATTGCTCGAAGACCCAATTGACAATGCAAAGTCGCAAAGACGATGAAACACCGCCAAACGCTTGGTGATGCACAATGGGGGTGCCGCTCGCTTGTCCTCGACACTTGATCCCCCGGGTTGCATCCCCATCGTCTTGGCGTCATGTTGTCACAAACCGACAAGCGGTCCGCCCAATGGGCTAGACGGGGGCGTTGGCTAGTGGCTTTCTAGCACCACTGACCTTGGTTGCCTTACTGGTGGTGGTCTTAGTTGGGGCACTTGACACACAACGTGGCGTGGTTTTGACTAGCGTCGAGGATACGCGGTGGCATCGCATCCGCCACCCCAGTTGAGGCGTCTATCTTTCCACAAAGCGGTTACGAGGCATGCATAGGTAAGGATGCGTGTGCACATCACGGATGGGGTGGGCTAGGTTATGCTCGCCGAGGGCACCCGCACTGCGGAAATACACCTCCGAACGCGGCGCTGGGGCGCTGCATCGAATGACCCTTCTTTGTCCCGGATGGTTACAAAGGTTGTGGGGCGATTTGACCGCCGACGAAATGTGTGATGCATCGCGGGCGAGCTCGCCGCTACAGAGCGGTGGAGGCCCCGGGATGCATCCTCATGGTTGAGTCCGTGGTTGAGCCACCGAGTGATGGATGGTTTTTTGCATTGGGAAAGCGACGCTCTAATGTTGATCGAAGTTCATGCCTAGCGTGCGACACCGCTGTTGGATGTTTCCATTTGCCTGGCATGGCTTTGGCCATGCGGGTGTGGTTGGTCCGGCGGTGTTGGGTCCAGGCAAACGCGCGCGCGTGAGTGGTGATTTGACCGTGAGTGCTAGCCGCTCCTTGCATGTGCATCGAACGGCTCGCGCAGCTTTTCTTCAATTGTCATCACGAGCCGCTGTGCTCCTGGTGTGCCGCTCGCGTTCCCGTGTTGCCTACCCACAAAGTGGCACGTGGTATGTCCCGTAGGATCCTTTTTCCGCCCCGACGCCTGCGCGGGTCAGTTTGGGAACCCGACTGACCTGCGTGGTTCGCGCTAATCGTATGCTCTAATGGTTCTCGTGGCTCATACGAATCAATCGTTTTCTTGATGCGGTGCATGTGGTACGCACGGGTTGATCTTGCCTTTCACCCCGCCTACATTTCGTTGCCTAGAATGACACTTGTTGCCGTGCTCGTTATGCTCTTCTTTGGGGTGGCAATACGAGCACGGTCAAGAAGGTCGCCGATGGATGCTACCTGGTTGATCCCGCCAGAGTCATATGCTTGTCTCAAAGATTAAGCCATGCATGTGTAAGTATGAACTAATTCAGATCGTGAAACCGCGAATGGCTCATTAAATCGCTTATAGTTTGTTTGATGGTATCTACTACTCTGATAACCGTAGTAATTCTAGAGCTAATACGCAACAAACCCCGACTTCCGAAGGGATGCATTTATTAGATAAAGGTCAACGCAGTTCACCGCTGCTTTGATGATTCATGATAACTCGCCGGATCGCACGGCCTCGTGTCGGCGACGCATCATTCAAATTTCTCGCCTCTATCAACTTTCGATGGTAGGATAGTGGCCTACCATGGTGGTGACGGGTGACGGAGAATTAGGTTCGATTCCTGAGAGGAGCCCGAGAAACGGCTACCACATCCAAGGAAGGCAGCAGCGCAAGAAATTACCCAATCCCGACACGGGAGGTAGTGACAATAAATAACAATACCGGCTCAATGAGTCCGTAATTGAATGAGTACAATCTAAATCCCTTAACGAGGATCCATTGAGGGCAAGTCCGTGCCGCCAGCCGCGTAATTCCAGCCCAATAGCGTATATTTAAGTTGTTGCGCTTAAAAAGCTCGTAGTTGACCTTGGGTCGGGTCGACGGTCCTCCTTCTCGGCGCACTTGCCGGCTCGCCCTTCGCCGGCGATGC
>JAVHNM010000257.1:75000-78428 GCA_031216125.1 Dalbergia cochinchinensis
AGAGAATCCAAGTGTCGCTCGTCCCGGCTGCCACGCCGGCGCCCTCGCTGTTCTCGCCTTCGCCACGCCTGGCCGCCACGGCCTTGGCCGGTGCTCGCCTGGCCGCCTAGTGCCCACAGCCGCCATGCCTGGTGCCCAGCCAAGGCGCCGGCCTGGTACCGCACGGCTTGGCCGGTGCTCGCCGTGCACCGCACGGCTTGGCCGGTGCCTGGCTGGTGCCTGGCACGACCTTGGCTGGTGCCCGCCTGGTGCCCACTGCGGCCATGGCTGGTGCCTGGCACGGCCTTGGCTGGTGCCGGCCTGGTGCCCAGCTGTGAATGCTATTTTGTAGGTTTTGATGATGAAAATGAATTGACAAAGAATAGAAGCAAATGATATAGACCTCATGAAGGTGAAAGCGCAAATGATCAAGTCCTTTGGTTAGGATATTTTTAGAACTTAGATTATTTGTTAAAAGGTTTCTCTTTAAGGTTACTTGGCCATTTTAAATATAATCATGTTTTGATCTATAGAGAATTTGTTTTGATTTGTGAAAATACAAGTTTGTTTTGAAAGGAAATATTTCAAAGATGTTTTTGAAATTGTCTAAGAATGACCCGAAGTGTGTTAAACTTTCAATTCTCAAGTTCTGGAATTTATGTAATCGACATAAAATAGTGTAATCGACATAATTTCCGTTTCTAGACCTCAGAATCCTCGACTTTCACACACGGTAATCGACATAACCACAATGTAATCGACACAGAGTGCAAATGTGACCAAATTTTCAAAATCTATACATGTGTAATCGACACTCATCAATTGTAATCGACAATGTAAGGTGACCGTTGCCTATTTTTAAAATTTGAACTGTAATCGACACAATATATGTAACCGACACAGACTCAAAAATGCACCGTAAGGTGTGTTTTGAAGAGATACATCTCTTGGGGTTAATCCTTAATCGGTCCACATGAACTGTGGTTCTATAAATATCATTGTTTAACATCTTTTAACACACAGTAAAACATATTACAAAGATCATTTTGTACAATTATTCTCTTTCACAATCTTCTTGATTAATACTTGGCCAAAATTGTCTTATTCTTGAGAAACCTCATAGGGCTTCAATTTGTAACATCAACTCTATTCAGAGAGTGATTTCTTGTAATACTTTTGTAAAGTTGTGCAAAAGGGTGAGGTATCCCTTTGTAAGAACAAGAGTGAGGCATCTCTTGTTCTTAGAGACTCAAACACAAGGGTGAGGGATCCCAAGGTGTAGGAGTACTCTTGGTTGTAAAGGTTAAAGTAATAGTGGAACTCTCAAGTGGGTTACTTGAGAGAACTGGATGTAGGCCACAAGAGGACCTAACCAAAGATAAAACGAAGTTTGCAATCCTTCTTCCCTTATCCTTTAAGTTTGTTGCAAATTTACCTGCTCATTATCTTGTCAAACTCGCTCATAGACATCATTGATTTCTCATATCTCTTGCATCTCAGATACATCAAATTAAGTTTTAAGCAAGTTCTTCAAAATTAATTGAAAATTTAATTAGAGTGTGAAATTAAAGAAAAAGTTTTTGAACTCAATTCACCCCCCCTCTTGAGTTCATTGAGGCCACTTGGATAACAAGTGGTATCAGAGCTAAATTCTTGTACAAGGCTTAAAAGCTTCAAGAATAGTAATGGCCTCTATCAAACTCTTTCTTTCCGAAGGAAACTCCATTAATAGGCCTCCTATCTTCAATGGTGAGGTTACCATTATTGAAAACCCGCATGCAAATCTTTATAGAAGCTATAGATTTAGATATATGGGATGCGTGTAGAAAATGGTCCTTTCATTCCTACAAATATTACAGAGATAAGAGAGTTGGAAAACTCAGAAATGAGTGGAGTGATGAAGATAAAAGGAAAGTTCAATATAACTTGAAAGCAAAGAACATAATCACTTCTGCTTTAGGGATTGATGAGTACTTTAGAGTGTCAAATTGTAAAAATGCAAAAGAAATGTGGGACACCTTACAAGTCACTCATGAAGGCACTAGTGATGTTAAGAGATCTAGAATAAACACTCTCATACACGAATATGAACTCTTTAGAATGAATCAAAATGAAAGCATTCAAGACATGCAAAGAGATTTACTCATATTGTTAATCATCTTGCCTCTGGGAAAGACATTTCCAAATGAGGATCTTATTAACAAAGTGTTGAGATGTTTAAGCAGGCAATGGCAACCAAAAGTGACGGCAATTGCAGAATCAAAGGATTTGGCCACTATGTCTCTTGCTACTCTCTTTGAGAAACTTCAAGAACATGAGTTGGAACTTACAAGACTCAATCAACATGAAGAGAATGACAAAAAGAAGAAAGGAATTGCACTCAAAGCTTCATCTTTCGGCATATGAAGAAAGCGAATGATGATGACATTGATGTACAAGAAGGTATAGATGCAAATGATGAAAGTTTTAGTTTATTTGTAAAAAATTTGGCAGGTTTCTAAAGAAGAAGGGAAATCAAAGAAAATCAAATTTCAACCCTAAGAAGAACTTCAAGAAAGGTGAAGAATCCTCTCAAATCCCAAGATGTTATGAATGTGATCAACCCGACACATGAAGATGGAATGCCCTATTTACAAAAGGAAAATGGAAAAATTTGGGAAGAAACCTTTGAAAGAGAAGAAAGAAAAAAAGGCATACATAACATGGGAGGAGAATGACATGGACTCATCAAGTGATTCTGACAATGAAGTAGCAAATCTAAGTCTCATGGCTAAAGATTGTGAAAGCGATGAAGAGGTAATTTCTTCTAATCTTGATTTATCTCCTTCATTTGATGAACTTCAAGATGCTTTTAATGATTTGCATGGAGAATCTATTAAACTTGCAAAACTTGTTTCATCCTCCAAGAAAGTCATTTCAAACTTAGAAAAAGAAATTTCAAGATTAAACAAAGAATCTGAGGAACTCAAACTTGAAAATGAAATACTAGGATTAATTGATGCAAACTCATCTTGTACTAAATGCTTAGTGTACGAGAATACTATTAAATCCTACTCATGTTCATCATGCAAAAAGTTTGAAAAAGAAATAGATGATTTGAAAACATTCTTACAAAGTTTACCCTTGGTAAAATAATTTAGACATTTTATTAGGCAAACAAAGATGTGTTTTTGACAAGGCCGGATTAGGATACAATCCAAAGGGCCAAGAAAAGCTTTACAACACTTCTTTGTATCATCAAAAATGTCTAGCTCTCCATTTCTAACATGTTTCCATTGTGGTAAGAAAGGTCATAGTGCATCAACATGCTATATTAGAAAGAATGGACATGTAGTAGGAAAACTGATGTGGGCTCCAAAAGCCAGTTTGCCTAAGTCTCAGACCCAAGGACCCAAGAAACTTTGGGTACCTAAATCAACACTATGATATTGAGATATAGGATCTCTTGA